>JAVQJD010065706.1:0-24704 GCA_036023655.1 Nannoperca australis | reverse complement strand
GGGTCTTTGTGTGTGTGGAAGTTGGTCTCGACCGGCTCCATGTGATTGAGTGCCCTGAGATAACTTTGTTATGATATGGCGCTATATAAATAAAATTGAATTGAATTGAATTGAATTTCCCATTAACCTTTTCTATGTCGTCTTCGTCCACATCCAGTGTTGTCCCATCATGCTCCAGTTTGATTTTCACCTTGCCCTCTGGCAGGGACCCAGGCTCCGTCTTCACCACGGTGGCTGGGGAGAGAAAAGACAGATAGCTAGTATCTTGCTGGAAGTGCTCACACTCATCTGTTTGTCTTAACTGGCTAATTAAAAGGAAACCCAAGCATGTTTAAGACTTTGAAGCTGCAGACTACCACATGTATGGACTCAGAGGTTCTCAGACCAATTACAATCAGACAAGCTTTTCCCACACAATATTCCACCTCTGCCTAGAACTATGAAAGATTGTCCTGGACTGCCGGTACTATGAAAGGTTAAAACAGCATGTAATATATGGATTGATAGATTTCTGTTATTGTGGATGTTTAAAAAAAAAAAGAAAGAAATATGTATATATATCCATCCAGGTACTGTATATATACTGATACCTTAAAATTATGGCATTAAGGGATTATAAAAGGCTAAAGACACACTGGATCATGACTACTTGTATGTTGTCATATGTTGTCAGCAGGAGTGCTCAACAGGACAGTTTGGAGTGCACAGACTGGCACATGTTCAGAGATGCTGCCAGGAGAACCACATTAACCTTGAGGAACATACTGTACGTTAACAGTGACATCATATATCAGCGAATGTGTGTAAAATTATTCCCCAACCAGAAAGATGCCAGATGCGCTTAACACATTTTATGCTGGTTTTTATCTCCCGTCAAGTCTACTCCAGAAACCTGCCAGTCAGTATCCACAGCACCTGTGAGAAAAACCCTGCTGAGAGTGAATATGAGTAAAGCTGCTGGGCCTGACAACATCCCTGGACGTGTACTAAGAGCATGCCAACCAGAGAGTTGATGTCAATGCTGACATTTTGAACATATCACTGTCACAGGAGAGTGTTCCCACCTGCTTCAAGACAGCCACCATCATCCCTGCACCTGAAAAGTCCAAACAACTACTGCTCTGTGGTTCTCATCTCCGTTCTGATGAGAAACTGCTTCTCCAGCACATCAAAGACAACATTAGTTGTCAAGAGAAGTGCAAGCAGATGCAAATACACACTGAAACGTAACTAGAAGAGTGATTTTCCTAAACATAATTCCCAGGGGAACATGCCCCCAGATCCCCGTACCTTTTCTAGGTATCCTGTAATCACACAACAGTTCAACATCAGAAGAGATGTGTACCTTTAGACACCCTAAGTGTGTGAGGGGTTTTCACAGGGGTACTATTTTTTTAATGTATGTACATTTGAAGTAGTTACTTTTTGCCACCCCAACAGAACCACTGGGTCTAACCTGGTCACCAGTGGGAACTGCTTATCTTTTAATTTTTACGATGGCCCCTTCACTGATTGAGTTTGACACCCGTCTTTTCTAAATTGGAATGGTGCTATATGGACAAAAAAGCCAAGTAATCCCATCTCACCCAGGGAAAAGCCTTCTTTGTGGACTAGCCAGACTTTGTCTGATCCATACCAGGCCTGCTCCGCTGCAATCTGCTCCTCGGTCTTAACCTGGTGGATAGAAAAGATGAGGAGAAAAATGACCAGAGTGCAGGGACGAGGAAATTATTAATCAAGCCACATCACTAGACCACTCATTGTCACACTGGGGGTTTCTGAAACTGCCAGTATTTCCAGTCCGATACCTACGCATGCTGAAAAGTTAAGATGGTAAAGTTTGTCAAGATGATGACCATGCAGTTGATGAAAGTGGACTCAAAGGTCTCACAGTCCACTGAGCACTGCATGCTCCTCCAGGGTGGATGTGTGACAATGTGTGCGTGCATCTTTGTGTAAGGAACTTCAAACCAAGCAGACGTCAATATAACAAGCCTGAGGGGTGTGTGAAGGGGGATCGACGGTAACCCTAGTAACCAAAGTGCCAGGGGTTACATGGTTCAGTGAACACAAAGGGGGCAAAAGTGAAGAAGGAACACAACAATTAAACTAAAACAATAAACACACATCTTAGAAATAAGCAAATAAACAGAAAAAAAAGTAATGTTTGAATGTGAACCCAAAAAACTGTGATAAATACTGATGGCTGCTTCAATTTCACATCATTTTTATGGGAAAACTGAATAAGACACACTGCACTTCGCAAGCAAAGGGAGAGCACAGCACAGCACAGCACAACACTCCACAGTGCAGGGTGATCATGGGGACGAGGGAGTGGTGATTACACTCAGGCACAGTGCAGGCCACACCTGAGATTGCTTAGCTGCAGCATGAGATGCCTGAAGGAGGGCCACAGGGTCCTCTTCCAATGATGCCTGGTGATTTGGCCAGCATGAAGAGGTCAAAGGTCACAGTTATATATGAGCAACAAATGTTATACAGTCACACATACAGACAAATGCACTGTCATTGTATCTGAACAAAGTGTAGTTGGTCATTCTTATCCAGCACACCTGTGAGAGAGAAATCCAGGTTACTCTACACGCCATCTATAAAAGGACCCGTTATAATCCACTTACTGGCTTTATGGCAGACCCTCTTTAATGTTACACTTTCACTGGTGAAACATTGACATGGAAACATTTTTATTGAATAAAATGGCTGCGTGTCGACATGAAAGAGATGGGAGTCATGAACACGTATTCATCATGACACAAAACAGTGCGCTGGGACCACCTGAACGTAATAATTAGCACAACACTGACACACATGCATGTATCACGGCGTTCTGCTCCTTCACCATGCCAGTCTATAATACAGAAGATACAAAGCCTGTGCAGGTTGCTTCTGTCAGCCTAATGTGTCACGAAAGGAAGCAGTTACGTCAGCTCATGTCGATGACAAAACAAGCAAACAAACTGAATCGTTTACACGTTACAGTGTCTCGAATACCAGGAGACAAGAAAACTTGTAGAAAGTAGAGTTTAGGGGTCAACAAGTCAATTCCAGATCTGTATTTCAAGTACAAACGTTCAGGACATGCTTGGCCACATATAGCACTAAAACTGGAAGCAAATGGTGAAACTGAGTCTAGCTCTGCCAAAAGTGGAAAAAACCTCCTCTTCTAACAACATAGAAGATAACTTATTTAAGCATTGTACGTTGCACCCACTAGTCAGCTAGGAGTTGTTGCTTTGTTTTGCATTCACTCCATCCAGCAGAGTTTGATTTAAAAAAAAAACAGCTCCAACGCTAACTGCTCCTAAGCCATTCTTTGTTGGCATATTAGATTAGAACATTTAAATGAAAGCTCTCGAAGGTTACATACTCCTATACTCTTCCCCTGCCTAAACTAAGCTAAATGTGTCCTACACCTGTCTCTGATTAACAGAAATTAAAGTAGTATCACTATTCCTAGATTATTGCTAGAGGTTACTTTCAGACCATTCTTTAAAATGTGGTCCTTTCACATCAAATAATAAAAGAAGTCAATAATTTCCCCTTAATTCCATTCTTTGCAGTTTGACAAAATGCCTCCATAATTATTTGTACCATGAGACAAACTTTCTACTAATGATACCAGGATTAGCATCACAGTAAGGCGAACAATACAACTGATATATCAAATAAAGTTTGTGAAACCATTCATGTTAAGGGTTTTATCAATGCTAAAACATATAAAACTAAAAGAAATTCACGTTATCCATTATATTCGATGTGGACACTGACTGATTAAATCTTTTGTATTGTTTGCAGCCTAATAGAGACATAGAAAAAAACTGCAGAAAAGGGAAACGGGGAAAGGGTGGAAAAATTACAAGGATTCTGGGCCTTACACTCTGACAAGCCACACGAGTACAAATTCCGGCCAGGAGGGCCAGAGTAGGGCTGGTGGGCTGCGGTACCTGAAGGGGGCCCTGGGGCTGCGGTGCCGCAGGGATGGGGGCTTGGACAGAAGACGAAACACTGACTGCCGGCTCCAGCTAAGCCACAAAGCAGCCACAGAGAGACAGCCAGCAAAAGCAGTGTGAGTAAGGCATAGAGAGAAGGAAAGAGGATGAGGGGGACAACAGGAGAAAAAAAGACAAGGTCAACGTGGAACTTTGGATGAAGAAAACACAGCAGAAACAAGAGCATGTGAGAAAATGGCTTTGCAATGAGTAAACATGGGGTGAGAACAATTCCTGTACAGTTTTGACAATGTTTGGAAGTGCAGATCAGTTTAAACACATGAAGTTATTGTTAACTGTCACTGTCACATTAGTAAGATGCTACTTGAAACGGAATGTGCTGTCAAGCTGAAGAGCTCTGCCACAGTGGAGTGCTGTAAATTGTGAAGAATAAATCATCACCAGATCGATGAGTGCAGGGCTATCATGCAGCCAGTCCGTGGAAATCAATTTAGTCATTGGAGGGTGTTATTGTTATGACAATAATTGATATTACAAGTAGGGCTGGTTCTCCAGTCAGAATTTTACAAGCCTCTCTTATCTATTTTGGCAGTTCAACTGTTGGACTTATAAGGTTTCAAAGATGAAAATGATTTCTCTGGCATCCAGGGATCCTTTTTGTTATTGATAAAGTTAAATGACTGACAGCTGAATCAAGCCCTGGTCGAATCATCAGTACAAAAGAGGAGCAGCTGTGTTGGAAAGGTACAAGTCTGTGGACATAAAGAAAGAGAAGTCGACTGCCACTCCTAATGAGCATTTAAGCAAGAAACGTTCAATCACATATTAATAACCTGTTGCATGCTCCACTAACATCAAACTGAAACTAAAGATCACACAACCTGAACGTACATTTAGTTTAAATCGGGTAATTTTCATAAGTTAATTGAATTGGCACTTCTGACTGGTTTCCTTCTTTCATTCTTCTCCATAACAACACTGGTGAAGGGTATTGTAGTATTTAGAGCCAGCCATCATACCAAACAAAAACATGATTTTCCATAAACAAAGTGGAAATTCTTCACACAGATGGCAATAACAATCATAAAGTTAAATGATTCAGGAGACTCCAGTGTTTCCAACTTAGAAACACTGAAGAGAAAAATACTTCCAGAACCACTGGCTTCTTCTGCTTTATCCATAAAGGAGGAAGTCAGTCAACTGGACAGTGATAGAACTGGCAAACATAAAAAGTCCACCTGTTCTGCTAAATTCCTATCTAGACTGGTTTACTCCTGTTTGATTCTTCAGCCTGGATCTTTGTGCCTGCACTTATTCAGCACTCAAAGACAGACGCAAAGGATATTTGATCAAAAGGTGATAGCTCAAGCCTGCTGTTCATCTTTGATGTTGCTATAAAAAAGAATTTCTTTTAATGTTCTTTGACAGTTAAACAAGTATTCTGTGCGTTAGTGATGTCACATGTTGATCCCGGCATATTTTAAAGGATCGGTATCGACAAAAATGAGAGAGACAGCAGAAGTGGAAAAAAAAGTTTGTAAAAAAAAATGTCACCAAATTTTTATTGTTGCGTCTATTTTCTATAGGTTTGTTGAATCAAACTGAGAATTTGATTCTCATCATAATTTGATGATTGTTATAAATTACTATAAAAGCAATTTTTTATTAAGACATAAGCTTGTCAGGCATGGTGACTAATGGTAAAAGCCCAGGGGAGCAATCATTGTTGGAGGCTGAGGTTCTGCAAGCAGGTTGGCTTCTGTTTTAGGGGGTCTTGGTAGTGCTCGGACAATTAGTTCTTGCCATATTATACAGTGAGTAGAGTGATTCATGTAGAAATATGAGATTATATTACATGAGAGCAGTTACATTTGTCTACAAAGAGATTTTGTCGTGCAGTTTATATGGCCTAAAAGATTCAAAGGGGTTTGTGTGTGTGGGTGGGGTGGGGTGGTGTACAGACATAAAGCCAAAACAAGACATCAGGGGTGATTTACAGGGGCATTGAAGATCCTCATCAGACGTCTCTGAGCCTCCTCGGTGGGACTGAGCGGTGCCTCCTACAAGTCAAAGCAGCAACACATTGACACTAAGCCTGCACTCACATGGCTGTCATCAACATTAAAATAGCAGTTTCGGACACTGAGAAAGAACACGTTGGTAGTACTTCCAAATCAGGAGTAAATGTTTAGAAGTGTCTCAAACATCATGCACAATAGAAAATCAATGAATCCAGCACACACACACACACACAGTTTTTCAACTTCTAGTTAAAAGAAATATATTTGCACACAAGTTCCAAGCCAATCAAGTGAACAAATACAGTGAACCAGCTTGTATTTTAAATCAAAGTACTACCAAGATATTGCTGTTCTTAGGCCCTCTGGCCAGTGGGGCAAAGCCCAGATCCAAATGCAACTCACATATTAATCATCCCAATAAGTACCACGTTGATGTTGAATGAATGTAATAAAGAAATGCCACAAAGAAGTTAATGTATCCTGTTTTTTTTTCTGTTCATTTCCAATCTACTACATCCTTCCTGCTAGAGAAACTAGCAGCAGATTCTTTAAGTTCCTAACTGGTCAGAGGCAGCATGTGTCTCGGAGTAAACTAAGACCTAGAGAGGTTTTTCAGTGTGAGTCCAGACAAAAGGTTCTTCTGCCATCTGTATAGTTCCTTGAGAGTTGTACCATCTGTGCCTGTTCATGGATTTTGCTTTGAGTTCCTCTCCCAGAATGCAGCACTGCAGTAACTGGCTCTATATGGGTCTCTAATTAGTAACTAGACACACCATGCTACTGAAGTCCCTCGCTTGGCACAGTCTCTGTTGGAACTCTGCCTTTGTAAACAAGGCATACGAGCTACATTCTGCTATGTGAGATCTCATGGGTGAAAAAGAGCACGCTCCTGAATTCAACAAAAAACCCAAAAACCTCTGTAGTCTCTGTAACAAATAAACAACTCGCTATTTTGACAGAAAAAACTAGTTTGTGAGAAAATGAGAAAGTTGAGGAGGAAATTAAGGGTTTGTCCGTGAAAGGTCACCTGAATGGGAAATTGTGGTCAGTAAGTAAACAAGTACTTCCTACTCCTTCAACAACTACTGCTGAGGTGCCCAGGAGCAAGACACTTAACTATAGAGGACTTGTTTAGTGTACAGAAACAGAGGACCAAAATAAACAAGGCCAAAAGTCTAAAGCTCCACTAGCAGAAGATGTCCGACACAGTTAACTTTTCAAGTTATTCTGAAGAAAGGTAAACAATATGTAATGTTTCTTTTAATGTTTCGTAGCTTGCTTACAATGGCTACTAAGTGATTCTAGAAACATGCCAAACTGAGGTTACACACATATGTGGTGTCTGTAAGCCAACACCAAAGTGCTCTTTTATTTCAAACATGCATTTCAAATGGCCATGCACTCCACACCAACTGCCCAAATGTTGACCAGACATGCGAAGTGTGGACACAGTACCTCTTGTTGACTGACAGCAGGCTGTTGAACGGGAAGGACTCCAAGAGGGGGAGAAAGTGGGCCAGGATTGGGAAGGGGCCGATCAGAGCTCACAGGAATTGCAAGTGGAGAGGGTTTAGGAGCTGAGATGAAATGTGATGGAGGAGAGAGGGAGGAAGACTTTTGGGTCACTGGGGTGGTAGAAGGAGGTGTGGGTTTTGTTACAGTTGGTCTGGGTGTAGGTATGAAGCCAGGAGGTGGAGACAAGGGTGAGGGCTTGGGAGCTGGGATGAAGCCAACAACCGGTGGGAGAGATGAAGGTCTGGAATGAGTTGATTTGGAAGAAGTTGGAGCTGAGTGCTCAGAAGTTGTGTTTGGATTTACAGCATTCACAGGAGATTTGACTTCTTGTTTAACTGGACCAGAGCTCGTAGGTTTGCAATCTAACTCCTGTGGCTTTAGGGGGGTTATATTCTCTTCCTTCTCCTGTTTTGTCCCCTCCGGCTCAACTTTTTCCTCTTTCTTCTCATTTTTCTTCTCTAACTCTATTTTTTCTGGTCGGTCATCCTTGCGTATTCGCGGGCGGGGCGCCCTTGTCCTGCCTCTGACCATGAGGTCGGTCAATCCTCGCGAAAAGTCATCTTTGTCTTCTGTTTTGATGACATCATGTTTAAAAGAGAACCCTGACATCATGGTGGCCTTTGACACTGAAGCTGGTGCTGAAATTGCTTTAACTGGTTCAGCAGCAGACATGGCTGCTTCTGGAGCTTTGGCTGACGGTTGGTTTGGCACCGTGGCCTCGTCCTCTTCTGTCGGTAGGACCTTCCTGACAACACGACGAACCACCTTTACTACTTTCTTGCGTGTCAGACCCTGGTCATCTGTAGTATCCATCTGGTTGGAGCTCATGCCTGGAAGTTTGATGTTACCGTTGACTGTACCATTAATCATGCTTTTTCCCATTATGCCATTTTGCTCTTGTTCATTGTTCACTGGCTTTGGGCCCATAGCAGCTTGTGGTGGTTCAGGACTCCTAAATTGCTCTGCCATCTTTGGTGGCTCTGGGCTTTTGAAACGATGTGGCACTTCAACAGGTGTCCTGACTTTGGGTGGGGAGGGACTCCTGAACCTGGCTACAGACTCCGTAGGGGAAAATGATGGGGGACTTTTTGCCCGGAATAAGCCCCTGCCAGGGTCTAGAGCTGGCACTGACTTTGTCCGGTTGGCCAGCCCATCAGTTTCTGACTACTCATAGAGAGGAAAGAAAGGAGGTATAAGGACATGAATAATGAAGTGTTTGACCTCAAAAGACAAGCCTATTAACCTTAATAACAAAATAACTTTCCCGCTCTATCCATAAAATGAGACGAACTCTGCTTGTTTAATTCACATCACAAATCCATCTGGCTAGATTTTGTACCTTTATGGGTATGCTGATCACAGAACATCAGTTCCACAAGTCCAAATGTGACAGTATGACAAACTTTTATTACAGAACTGAAAAAAAGTCTGACTGTGCAAAAAGAGGACTCAACAACCAGCTGCTTACCACACTGACAAGAACCACTTGTATGAACAAGACTGCTGTAGGTGACACATATGATTTAAGAGGGGAAACCCATGGAAACACAGGGAGAACATGTAAACTCCACACAGAAAGGCTCTGTCAAAGCTTGGATTTGATGTTGCTGTGAGGCAACAGTGCTAACCACTGAGCCACCGTGCCGCCCAAAACGTGTTAAAAAGGTTTTTTTCTGAATAACTTAAATCACTAATACAGGCAATCCTCACAGAAAAAGGTGAGAGGTTTAGGGTATGAATATGAAAATGTTCTTGCACAAGGCCCAATATTTTGCCAAGTCTGACCTAAATGAATAATGTGTGTGACACTAACTAACTTTCAATGAGTGGAGATCACATGACCTGGATTGGATCCCTAGCAGACATGAGACAGCGCTAAAATGATTCTGATGACCAGAAATCTATAGAGAAAAATCTAGAAAGACCATATTTACTTACACTTGTGCTGCCTGGCTTGTTCTCTTCTTTGATCTAAATGTGGTGATGTAAAAAAGATAACTAGATCAAAACCTTGGCACTAGGCCACATGAAGCTGATCACACACCGTGCAAACCTCAAAACATGCTACATTTCTGACAGCCATCTTTTGCACTGCAACACACAATATAAACCCTGTCCTCCTTTTTTAGGAACTAAAAAAACTCATACACCTGCTGCATTGGAAGTGCTATAGTTAAGTGTCCTGCCAATGGCATAGGTGGTACAAAGTCACAGCAAATGGTATTAGTACTATAACAACTGCTTATACACAAGAGTGCAAGCCATCAAATTCTCAGTGTGACACAGACAAACGCCACAAGTATCTAAAGACACACATGTTAATAGACAGTGTAAAACACTCTAACACCATGCAGTGAGTGCTTTATGAAATGTCCAAATGAGACTTCCCTTTTTCTCCCAGAAGGAAAAGCGAGATGAGAATGCCATGTTGGCTAATCTGCTGTCATGGGCTGTGATGGATGAGATGAGAGCAGGAGGAGGAGGTGGAGGGGAGCTAGGACAGGAAGAATGGTGAGAATACACAGAGACAGATGAATAGAAATGAGGATCTTCAGGCTACAGACATTATAGTTTTCAATGTAGGCAGAGCCATGCGTTGATGGTAAAGCAATGAATAGGGTCTAGGAGAAGTAGAGGATGGTCCCACTAAAACCCTAAAAGTGCACAACGCTCTTAGGAACCCTTTTGAATGGTAAACATAAATAAGCCCACTAGCAAGCTAATCTTGACCCCGGATCAAACAGTTCTGACCCACAGAAGAGCAGGAGCATTAGCTCTAACCAAACCACCAGCACCTGCTCACAGATTACAGATGCTTTAATACCTTTTTGCTACCATAAAATCTTTGATCGTACCGCTCTCCCTCCTGAGCCTCATCCGCCCAATGAGATCAATGTGATGAGGTACTTTGACTTGTCTGGCATTTTAAAAAAAACTGGATTAGTCATTAATTGTGATTAATTATTTTTTAAATACTGTATCCGTAAACAGTTTCTCAATAGATTTTCCAGAAAAACTGCTTTCATGTGAGGAAGTTCTGTAAATGTAATTGATTTAATTTAATTTGTGATTGGTTCAGTCCATTCCTACCTCAGTTTTGACCTCAGTATTAGCAGAAAAATATATTGACCCCATTCTGAAATGAGCAATGTGATATTTAGTATATATATAGTAGTATATTGTCACAGTAGTAGTCACATTGTTTCAGGACAGGTTTAGTATGGTTTTTAGTCAGTCTACATTTACACTTGAAGTCTACATGTTAAATCAAGGGTCTAATCATTATCTTTATTATCTCATTCATTTGTACTTGGACTGCCGGTCTTTAGCTTAAGATAAGCATCAACAACCCTAGTGCCCCTCCTTAACAACTCTTCCTGGGTATCGGACAGTGTCCAGATCTGGCTATGGGTTACTGGGTTTTATCAGTAGTCACTG
Source organism: Nannoperca australis (assembly GCA_036023655.1). Lineage (NCBI taxonomy): Eukaryota > Metazoa > Chordata > Actinopteri > Centrarchiformes > Percichthyidae > Nannoperca > Nannoperca australis. The sequence continues at coordinate 13,759 of JAVQJD010065706.1, read as the reverse complement.
AATTAGGACACGGACATGGTTTATTTTTGGATTGGACAGTTGGACTGTGGGGCTGTGGGACAGATTACTCCCTCAGAGAAAGGCCTCCAATGCAAATAAAACTAGCATGGGGGGTGATGAAGTCATACAGCACAAACATTTTGTTTTTATTACTAAGCTGTACAAACAAGCAAGACTTGATGAAATACGTCACAATTTGACACATTGTCTTGCTGTTAAACTATCTTACACCTATGAAATATACCCTTACCCCCTCTCACACCTAAGATACCTAAAAGGTACACATCTCTTCCGATGAAGAGTCTTTCTGTAACAAACTGGTGTGTGAGTAGAAAAAAAACCTAGAAAAAGTTGGGGATCTGGGGCCGTGCTCCCCTGGAAATTATTGGAAATTAATCATTTAAATACAAATGTATAATTAATCTTAAGTGTAATTTTTCATTTGCTTGCACTCATTTTCAGTCCTGATTGCTGCATTTCTTTGAGTGTGTGAGTGATCGCTGACTTGACTCGTCAGAACACCGTTTTGTTTAATGGGTAACCATGGCAAGGTCTCGTGCAGTGCCCGGTCCTTCTGCAGCACGAGACCGGGTTGGTTTAGAACCTAGAATGTTACTGGGGAGTGTAGTGCAGCACATTGTTGACAATATGGAAAGTGGCCATCAGCTATTAATAGAAAATCCAAATCATCTTGCAGGGCAGAACGAATTGTGTCACAGGCCAAGAGTTTGTGTGTCTCTTGTGCTGTAGTCTGTTATAGCACAGTGACACTATTTGCTACACAGTCACTCCTTTGGGAAGTTGCTGTGCGATGTAAGAGTTTTAAAAGGCTTGTCAGATGATATACTCATGAAACGTTCCCTCAAGCTACCACACTCAGAGGAGTACTTGAATTTAACAGAATTATAAATATCTCAAATCAAAAAATTTATAATTTTACTTCGATTACCTGCATCCTGGCTTTTGGGTAATTAAGCCACAGTGGCGGTACAATAGAGGTTAAGGCTTTCTGTGACATGGAGACAGAAGGAAACGGCTGGACAGTAGTACAAAAACGTGTTGACTTTCACCGTACGTGGCAAGAATACAAAATAGGGTTTGGGGAATCTTCAGGTGAAGATTAAAGGCTTAAAGGCTACAGTGGAACAGCAGGCAAAATAAGCAGCATTGGGCAACCAGGAATTGATTTCAGTACAAAAGGATGCAGACAACGACAAAATGTGTTTGCAAATGTTTGCAACTGAACAGGGGGTTGGTGGTTTGATGCCTGTGGACTGTCCAATTTGAATGGGATGTATTACCAACAAGCCCAAAACTCAAATTGCTTCAATGGAATTAAATGGTACTCCTGGAAAGGCTTGGGCTACTCACTGAAGTCCACGACAATGATGATCAGACCAGCAGACTTCTCAGGGTCCCCCTGAACTGTCTCAGGAAAAAAAGGCGAAAGAAAAAAAACTCAGAGGGAAACTTTCTACATATGACTGGCGAGCGTCCGTCTTTACACACCTGTCTGTTTCTTTTGACTTGGACTGAATGACTAACAGCCTTGGAAAACACTTTGCAACAGACTGTTCTTCTGAATTAGGCTCTATAACGAGACCTGGGTTTACAATTTGTTTTGTAAGAAATTGTCACACATACAACCAGAATCCTTCCTTTCTTGCTATCATGTGCAATTAATGCCTTTTTGCTCTGTACGTACATATGGACCTAAATACTAATTACCAATCTACCTTATGTCACAAGTCTGTACTTGTGTCACACATACCTAAATTAGTCTCTTATTATTGTACCCAAGAGGGCAAAACTCTTAAAAATGATGACCAAAACTAGGAAAAACTGAATTTCCCTCAAGACATTGAGAAAATGCCATACAATTGGCCTTTAGTTAGATGCCCAATAAAAGTTCAGATGGTAATCTGTGCCAGGGGTTATCATACAGCTGCCTGTGGCTGTCTGAGAGGAATGGAGGCAGGTTTGTTCATACGTCCATAAAGCAAAAAGCAAGCTCACACACGGCACCCCACTAGAAACAAGCAGCTGCTTCTTGCAGCACCAATGTTGACAGTTGAGTGACTAAAACGCTGTTTATAGCTGACTGGTAATATCTGAGGCTGACTGGTAATATCTGAGACCTGACCTGAGACCTGATCTAAAGCAGACCAAACCAAAACCCCAACATGCACAGATTCATTCTCAAAAAAGAAAGAATTTGGTCATTAAATTTGAGTCAAACTGCATTTCTTTATTTCATGTGAATTCACAAAACCGAGATGTGGAGGTAAATACCTACATGACATGAACCTCCCCTAGTCTTGGGTATATTTGAAGCTAATGATATCAACATACAGCAGATGGATGCAAAATCACTGGAACACTCATATAAATAGAATGCTGATAATAAAACACAATTCAGCCTCAAGTCCATATTCAATGATATTTAATTATCATCCATCCCTAAAGGTGTATACTGTCTACATGTCATCAAGCAGCTAATGACAACATGTTAAATATGAACTGATAACCAGTGGTTAAGTGACCATAAAAGTGAACAAAATCTCCCAACTGCACTTCCTACCAGTTCAAACACCAGCACACGAGCTCCCACTGAGCATGTATCCACAAAAAAGCTGTAGTTCACCTCTTCACCCGCCAAACTGGCATTGCACACACTTCTACTTTTAAATTCCACCACTCTTACTGACTAACATCCAAGCAGAAAAAGGGGAACCGTCACAAAGGCACAAAAGCTGCCATTGTAAAACTACTCAAGCTGCCCCCCTCAGCTAACCGCAGTCTAAAAATAGTGCCCCTGGCTGTGGAGCCTCGAGGCCCCATGCTTGTCATTGATTGTCCACTAAAGATCCCACTTCTCATAAAAGGTTATTACAAATTGTTCTACCTGTTAGTGAAGTAATTCCACAACTCCTAAATCCAAACAGTCCCCAAAAGTCACCGATCACATCAAATTCAGGGTAAAGTCGAGGAGATCTGAGCAAGTGGCTCGGGACACACAGAGTAGAGACCTGAGGAGAGGGGGAGCACTCTGATAGGCCGGCTATTCCTGACAGTGGACAGACAAGAGATGTGGGGACAGCTGTTGTGATATGAGGGGGTTGAGCCGCGGTAAAAATAGGAGCCTCTGCTCTCCGGTCTGGACAGTTCTGCCATTAACCCCCCCCCCCACCACCTCCACAGTCCAATCAGCAGCCATACTGACACTGTTCAACCAGACATGATGCTGCAGTTGCTGTCATCTCAGCTGCTTCTGTGATCCCACACATGTGTTTCTGTGTGTGTGTGCGTGTGCGCGTGTGCGTGTGTGTGTGCGCGCGTATCTATGTGGAAGCAAACGCCGCTATGGGTCTGTTCATGTAATTAAGAACATACTGGGCACATGCTTTCATGGTGCATTCGGGGTATTTAAGGGGCTATTCTGACACACCTGTGGGATACTGGGGTTTGTTAACATATGGAGCTGATCCTACAAATGCTACTTTTAGGTACGCTTCAGTAAACAACCAAAACAATATCGATTATCTTTGGAGTTTATAAAATCTCAATAATGCAGGATGCTCACCGTGAAACACTGCATAGATCTAAGTGTCCAGAAATCTCTTCTGTCAAACGATAAAATATCAAAAGTAGTAACAAATGTTACTTTCAGTGATGCACAATGCAAATTGCAACAGAAGGTTGCGCATTGCTAGCTAGCTACAACTAATGTAGATAATATAATGGCTCTGTGGGCTGAATAGACAGGGACCACAAAAACACTAAAGCAATTCAATTTGTGGGAATAATGTAAGGTGAATTTTGTACAGCCATGCTAACATTATCATGCTAACATGACATTGGCACTTCCATAAGCTAATTAGCACTAAACACAAAGTACAGCTGAGGCTGTAGGACATAAGTCATAAACTGAACTGTTGGACAAAGTTCAATTCTGACCTGATGATGGCGCTACATGAAAAGCCACATCAGGGGATTACAATTCATCCTAAGGGGAACATGACTGGCTATACCAAATGGCATGGCAAGCCATCCAATAGTAGTAGTAGACATTTCAATCTGGACCAACATGCCATGCTGAGAGCCACAAAACTGATGTGGCTAAAAAGTAACCACAATTTACCACATCACAAGATGAGGTTTTCAAATGTCTTGTTTTATCCAAAAAGTCCAAAACGCCATGAAAAATATTTAATTTACAATCACACTGTGATCAAAAATCTTTTTCAATTTTCAATCAAATTTTAACATGGAACTGGCAAATGTTGGGCATTTTCGCCTGATTGTTTAGAGGTAACACACTAACAAAGGATGCAAAGTAGGAACATGGAGATGAACAAAACAGTATGGCAGTGGTGTTGGAGACAGACATTTCTTTAAAAAAGTTCAACTTAACATCAGCATAAAAGTAATAAAATAAGTCAAAGACAATATATTCTATGAACAAGTTGCAGACACTGTTTTTGCATTGTTGCCCATAACAAGGCAAAATGTAACTTTTATTTTAACTTAACTGGCTGCACCATTACAGTTTTCTAAACTGTTGATTATGAATTGTCAGTCAGATTTATCACAGCCTGAAGTTTTAGTACAGTTGCTCAACAGCCTTGTTCGCCAGCTGAATAGGTAATACTAAAAGACACATGAATGTGGTACTTTAACAGTAAGAAAAGATTTCAGCTGCTGCTCATTGTCTAATTAAAAATATATGAGTTACAACAACTTTTGAACTGTACTTATTCCAGAATATCTGCATAAACTACATGTGTGATGCTCCATCCAGTCTACTGCTAACATACCTTTACACTTCGCCCAATCATCATTTGGCAGTTCAATCCCACGTCCAGTATTTCAGCTGTCTGAACCTCAAATCCAACAAAAACCTTCTCTGCCCGGTTTTATCAGCTCTGTTCTTTGCCTCTGGTTCTCCTACCATCTGTTTCAGAAAATACACAGGACTAGCCTAAAACATACTTTGTCTAGATTTGAGTGGGTTGGAAGTTGTGCTGTCTTCCTGTGTGAAACTGTTCTGTGCAACAGAGAGGAAGAAGCCTGAGCTTTTAAAAAGGAAGGCAGCGCAAAGAAAAGCAGAAGCAGAGTGCAACATGACAGAGGCCTCCCTCAATGCTGGTAATCAATCTCTTGTGATGCGGCCTCTCAAAACGTGACTACTTGTAAAAATGATTCATCAGTTAAATAAAAACCTTGAATCCAGTTAAGTATATTCTCCGATAAGTAAGCAGAGATGTCTTGCACATTTTTGTACTCATCCAACTCAAAGAAACACACGTTCTTGCAGCAATAAACAGGTACCACAGCAGGTAATTACAAAGCCACCACAAGTGAATGCAACAAAAAGGGGACAGTTGAATTGACATTTTCAGGGGGGTTTGGTAGCCTGGGAACCAGACCAATCTGCGAGCTCATGTTTTATTTGCTCTGGCTGGTGCGTCTGGTCGCCCCCCCATTCAGACAGATTTCCAGCCGACCAGGACTGGGTCGGCCAACCACAACAATCACAATCTAACATGGGGCGGGTTTGGTACGGTGACTGCACAGAGGAGCGGCAGTATTAAAGGAACTGGATGGTACATTTTCCCTAAAAGAAGAAACTGCACTTAAAGCTTTTGTTGATAAGACATGTTCTTAGCACATGCTCTTAATAGCATGTTAGGATATGTTCACAGTATTCTGGCCAACTGTGATGTTTATGGGCTGATTTTACAGAGACAAGACAATTCAAAGAAGACTAAAGAAAAACCTAAAAGGGAAAAATAAAAATAATCTATTAAATGCATGTCCTAAATGTTAATTCCAATGTCTCCAATATGGAAGTTTGAGACCCCCTACATTACAGTACTATCAGTGGTTTGAAAATTGAGCTTGAACATTTTGTCAGTATATTTAATTTTTCCCAGCAATCTCCGAACACCCCTTGTCAATTCAATATAGTTTTTTTATACAGCTCCTAATCATAACAGAAGCTATATATACATATCGAGCAGGTCTAGACTGTACTCTCATTATATTTACAGAGACCTAACAATTCCCACCATGAGCAAGCACTAGGTGACAGTGGCCTCTAGCGCCTAAAGCAAAAAGAACTTCTGGTTATGTTAAGGCAACAGAAAGCCTTTAGTTAAGGTCAGTGCTTCGGTTCAGTATTTAAAAAGTCAGCTCTGTCTTGAAGCAAAACACTAATCAACGTCATGTCCAAAGATCGACCTCTCACCAAATCATGAAATGGGAACATATTTACTCGGATTAGTTATGAATGTATAAGGATGTTACTTATATGACGCAGGGTTGAAGAAGACGTTTTCTCTTATATAAGCAACACAGGGAGATTTCTCTATCTGTCACTACTAAAGCAAACTAAATCCTTCCAAACACACATTATATTATCCATTTCCATGTGTTTCCCGCCACCTCTGCTTTTGGACCACAAGATGGAGGCAGAGGACCAGGAAAAGCTCCACATGCTTTAAGAATCCTGCAACCACACAAAGCCTTCATTCTTTGGGAGCCGCTGGCATGATATTCGAGGGAGGGAACGGCAAAGTGATAAAGATAAAATGCAAACAAACTGTGCTGTGACATGAGCAGAGTGACGGTTTTAGTCCAGCTGAAAGTGGGGAGGAGGAGGAGGAAGACGAGGAGGGGTTTGTAGCTTAATAAAGAGGGTGGGGTAAGAAGGGCGTGGAGAAAAATGCAGTGATGTAACACTGTGTCATACTACAAGTATTATGAATGTCAAGGAAGAGTGTCCCATGTACAAGGGCTGGTGTAGAGTCAGCTGAGAGGAACACAGCAATGTGTGAATCCATCTTCTTCATCCTCTTCATAAGACTTGGAAATCAGTCTCATGTCCACATAAAAACACTTTCCAAGATGTTGAGTATTTGGACGAGCCCATATTTTTTCTCTCTGTTTGCACATAAACAGTTGTTGGCCTCAACAACTCAACAGTCCGTGTCCTTCAGGCTACAGAGCCACAGCCACTAAAGTAACACAATTCAAATGTACAGTTCTTTGAGCTGACCATGATCACTGGACATAATCCTTAGATTCCACAATCAAAGGAAGTTCTGCAGTACCATATTTATTATTTACATGTTGATATATAGTCATATCTTAATATACTGTGTATTATCCAGGTCTACTCGGAATGATTACATAACACATAATAATATTGCCTTCAGGACCAAGTGCCGAAGCTTAATGTTGAGGGCAGTGAGTAGCTGCAGGTGTAGAGCGGAGCTGCACAGACTTTTGGAATATACACAGAGAGAAACAACTCCTTTTGTTTCACCAAGTTTATTTTTGTATTTTAGCCGGTGTGAGCTGTGTGGATGTAGCGTAAGAAACACGCGTTGACCTGCGGTTTACACTCTGTGCCAAGTTTTAGACCCCACAGGTGCGTTTTCATCGATGTCAGGAATAACACATGGAGAAAAAAAGATGCTTGGCTGTCTAAACCTAAACTACTGCTGTTGGGCAGGTTGTTTTGTTTTAAGCTCATATGACACCATGTTTTTGCTTTCCAAAGCCAGATGATTACAAAGAGATGCCAATAACGGTCTCTATTTATAGTGAATCTCCACTGGAGCTGCAGCAGTGTGTTTGACAGCTCTGGGGAAAGTTATGCTGGAGATCATTTACAGACGGTCCCTTGCTGCTTCATTTCAGTCTATTTAAAGCCAGTTTAGAGTAGTTGTGCAGTGTAATCAGACCAAAAAGCTGAACTGTCATGTAGTAATCGCTACATCAATATTTATTGGACAAACGCCTTTCCATCACTTATGTATTGCATAAACTCTTTATCGACAAGAAAAAAAAGAAACACCCCGAGCAAGTGTAAAACAATTAGGATGCATTAGGATGGCCTACACAACAGTGCAGGAGAGCCAGAGGCGAAACATTGTTCATAACACACACGTGTGCAAACTATTTGAGCATTCACTGACACCACATCATTTCAATGAGCAGCCATTGAAATGAACAACAGGGATTTAGGTCTGGTTGTAAAGCCAAACATAACAGCACCGCTGTGTCATAAATAAATGGACAGATAAAAAACACAACTACACACACACACACAAAATCATTTTTCCTACAATTGGCTGATTCCATTACCATCCCCATGTTCACAGGATTGAACATGTGTGTGCGGGACACATTGATTCAGCCCCTGAAGTGGCAGACTGCCATTGCTCAGTGGGATACACACCCACCCCCAACTATATGAAGGCCTTTGTTTTGTCTCCTTCACCTTGTTTCTGGGGGGGGGGGCCTTGTCATCGGACATCACCGTGCTCAGGCTCCTAACAAATAAAAACCGGGTTAAGCTTCTTAGGAAAATTAAATGAGCACAAATACCGGCGTGCCATGACTGCAACATTAAATACAAAACACCCCTCTCTAGTCCTCAATGTCAGCTTGCAGCCCTTCACAACATGAATACCTGAGATGCCGCTGCATTAGATTGTCCATCATCTTCACCAGCAGCTGACTGCACAAGGCAAGACAAACTGTCAAACTTCAGACAGAGAGGTTAGATGCTTGAACGTTAAGCTGCTAAGTTAGAGCAGAGCTCAAACCTGGCAACCTCATTATGAGGACTGTCACTACACATGATAAAGAGCAAACTATTTCATTTAGGAAAATGTTGGACTGTTCCTTTTAAGGCCCAGTGATGCTTAAAATGTCTATGGTGAGTAAACACGTTGCACAACTCCTTTCCAATAGACTATGCTTCATCCATGTTATCTAAGGTTGTTTCCAATGTCTTTAGTTCAGCAATTAGTCAACATATATACAAGTTATCCAAATCAACATTACAATCATCTCCTTAAAATAGTTCTTATAAAATACAATACTATTTTGAATAGATCAAAAAAGCTTTATAAGATACCACTCTGTTGAAGGCAAGATAGCTGAAAACGTTTGGTCTACCAGAGAAGAGTTAGTTCCTGATTTTAAGACATTTAGGCTGAATCAGGCAGAGTTCTTGTAATGTGAGTGTGTGGACAACAATATATATAATATAATAACATTTGAGAGCGCGAGAGAGAGAGAGAGAGAGAGAGAGAGAGAGAGAGAGAGAGAGAGAGAGAGAGAGAGAGATTGAGACAGAGATGCAGTCAGAGCTGAAGAAAGCTGCTTAACAGCCAAGTCCTACACAGACAAAACAACAGCTCACATTTTATCCATGTACGTGTCAGAACTGCCATCTTTGTGTCGTGATCAGTTCAGTTCAGTTCAGTAGCTGATTACAAACAACTGTTCCTTCCTAGGAAATTAACACCAGTGGAGGACTTGTGTCATCATTCGAATGCATGACATCTTCGGCACAAGCCAACAATACTGGAATCTGTCCAAGCATGATTGCAGTCTGTGAAATACAAACATCAAACTCTGACCTAAATCAAAGGTGGCATGGTCTTAAAGCGCTGTCCAACATGGCGATGTGAGCGTGACGTGACATAATTACTGCGACTCTACAGCTGTGTACATGTCAACAATGGCCAGTCATGGCGGGAGATTTGACTAATAATCAAAATGATGTGGCCACTCCAAAGGGTCCCTGGTGAATCATTCCAAGGTGAATCTGAGGGCTCTGTGATGGTTACTGGGACAGATATTAGGATTATTTTTTCAGACTTTCTTGGGGAAAATAGCAATACTGAATATCTTGTAAACTGCCAAAATATGATCTCTTCCTGTTTTGAAGCATTTAAATAAACAAATAGTATTTTAAGTAATGCCTTGTCTCACACGTTCTCCTTTTTTTTTATAATTTGTTTTGATTATTTTAATTCCTAAGTTAAATTATTTGCTTTTTGTGGCAGTCGTGTTCTCAGTTGTATTGTAATGAATAAGCATGTTCTACAGATGGCTGTTAGAACTTTTGGATGCAATAAAGTGACAAAAGAAGTTGATTAGACAAAAATGTTTCTTTTCCTTACATTTCACTGGGGTAAACAAATGCACACTGGCGTTACAGTTAAGGCACAGTTTAAATCTAAATCAGGACAAGAAGAAATTCTATTTGCCTGTAGATTCTTGACCCACTTGCCTGATCGGGCCAGTTGCAAATAACCTTATAGTTGGATCCTGACTAAACAGCTATTAGCTTCACGGTCACATCTTGTTTCCTCTAAGCACACTTATTCTGTCATAATCTCTGTTGTATGCGCAGGCAGGACAAAACAGGGACCATGCTTCTTACAGAACTCCTAAGAATCTCCTCTGAGCTCACATGCTGGGTCACAGGGCAAAGTGTGGGAGCTAAAGTGGACAGGCTTGACAGGAAGTGACGGCTTCCGAATCCAAAGTGAGGCAGCCAGATGTGGAAGCAAGTCATTGACTAAAACCCCATGACATGAGAGTGGCTGAAAGCCTGTGTGGTTCCATTGACTATATTGATGGTTAGAGACAATGTGTGTCAGCATCCATCAGGGTGCAGCTTCTGTACTCCATAATGGATTCAGAATCAGTGTCCTGCTATACCAGCAGGACACTGATTCTGAATCCTGAATTCTGAATGGTTATTCATCTTCCAGTAATTCAGTGGATACTTCCACACAACAATCACTCAGTTAAATGAGACTGATGTTTGTTACAGCGTTTTTCAGATGCGATGGGCTAAATGCTAACATCATTATGCTAACATGCTCACAATGACCATGTTCTTCATCTTAGTTTAGCATGTTAATGTGCTAATTTGCACTGAACACAAGAACAGCTGAGGCTAATGGTAATGTAATCAGTTTTACAGGCACTTGGTCATAAAACAAAGTTCTGAATAAAGTCAAACTTTAACTTAACGATGGCGAAAGATGAAAAGTCAGTTCCTCCTGTAAGTGATTCAAATGTATCTTGTGAGGAACAAGAATGCCCTCCTATCCTGGATCAAAGTAGAAGAGTGACCAACAGACAGACCCACCTGTCGTCATGGGAAAAAAACGTGCTGCCATTGTTAATGCTACACACAAACATACTGTACATGTACAGTTCTATTTCTATGAAAAACAGATTAAACAGATAAGCAGTGAGATCCTGGGTGTTGTAGCGTGTTCTACTCACAAGATGCATTTGAAATGTGGTGAGTAACTGAACATTCATAATATGAGATTGTAAGTTGTTATTAGAGAACAGCAAAATGAGCACTGTCTCCACAGTGGGATAGACTAACTTACTAATGATGTTCCTTCATACTCCAGCAAGGTATTTCACAATTCATTTTCTGACTCATCCTAAAAAGGTAATTACAGTATTAGTCAATAACTACAATGGCTGTGACAGCCTACAGTTACGTACACACCCACACACAGCAGAGATAGGATGCCATAGAACAATGAGCCTGTTGCATAGGCTGTTCTCTCTGGCTGACTGAAGCCCAAGGGCCTAGGTCAGCTGAGGAATAGTAAAACCACAGTCATTCACTGCCCTGTCTGCTCAAACGGAAACTCAACAGCAGATAAGCTGAGTGGCACTAGACATGTGCTGAAGTGTGGCCTTTAATTTGAGTGTGTGTACAGTGTGTTTGTAAGACTGGCACATTAACTTGCCTGTATACTCAATTTTAGCAGGTTGGCGTAAGCAAAATAACCCATTTGTGGAAAACAAAGCAGTTCACTGGCTAAATTCTTCACCCACCAGTAGCCTACTATTAGTCTGCCATTGGTCTAAAATATCATGTGATTTTCTAGGTTTCCTTTTAGGGATGGCTTTTTTGGAGCCATGGATTTTTGATAACAGTGCTGATACAATAACCAAGTTTGGAATCATCAAACGCAAAAATCGTTCTTTTTTGATACTTTGAGGGATATGAACATGTTTCTCCTGTTTTTTTAAATTTTCAGAATGATGATTTAAATCAGAGGACTGCCGTCTGAAGGCAGCAGGTATCTGTTGCACTGCCAAGTCACAATTACACACAGCAAATCCACTGGTTAAATGTTGTGCAACAAGCACCAGACAGCTGTAAAATAACCAGGGAGAGGGAGAGACAGGACAGGTAGCAAATGGGATTGGCTTTCTAATCAAAGTGTGCCATGAGCGCCATGAGACGTAGGATAGTTGAGAGAATGACGACTTGCAGCAGGAAAAACAACTCCCTTCTTGAGACCAGACCAGGACAAAAAGTGCCTCCCTGATCCAACTGAAATGCTGAATGTATGTTTGGGTGTACATGCTCCTCAACTGCCATTTCCTCCTAAATTAAGCTCAAGATGTAAATAGTAACAACATCCTTCCAATAGTTCAGAGGGGAATGCAAATGGAAGTTCCTGTACTCTCCACCCTGACTTTGAGGTTGCATTAGTCACGCTGAAATGGTTGGATGGATTCTGGAGACAGGAAATGGCAGAACTAGACCCTCCTGGCTTGGACAACTTAAAGATGTTCATGATTATAGATCCAGAAAATATTCCATGACAAATGGAAAAAACTAAACTTTTAGGAATGCACCTAATGAGAAAGTGAAAAACTAATGAAATTAGGCCCAGTTACAGAAGCATTTAAAATACTCAGAGGTTTACAGCTATCACTCTAAAACCACAGCCGACTGTATAGTGAGTGGTCAGGGTTACTGTCGTAACGTCCCATTTCATTTAGAAACTCTCCTGTCTTGAATCGTCATTATTAAATGTGACCAACTGCCCACACTGAACTGCAACACACTCTGGTTGAAATAAAACAAATGACTGCAAGTCCCAGATAGCATAACTGCTAGTTTAAAGGTTACATTTGGGTGAAGAAGTGACGTAAGAGACAGTTTTGAGTGGCAGTACTGTGCAACACTCCACATTTTGCATTTACACTTGAGTCATTCTTCGTGTCATTATTTAAGCAAAGCAGTCCTGTTGGCCTGGGGAGGGTGCAGAGAGCCATTTGCTACCTGGAGACACACTGGAGGTTCAGCCTATTCCACTACAGATCAACACTCTCAGTGACTCTCAAAACCATGGCCTCCGTGGTGGTGGGTAATGACTTCAATCCTGCACCACGCATTCACCCCCAGGTAACCTCTTCTCAAAAACTAATCCCAAAGCTGTGCAAAATATGACAGTGTTAGGGCTGATGGCACACACATGACACCCACTGGCAACAGTAAATTACATTACATTTAGCAGACGCTTTTATCCAAAGCGACTTCCAAATAAGAGCTTTACATAAAGTGCATAGAACCATGATCGAAAACAACAAGATGTCTCATCAAATTGTAAGGGCTGGTGATGAATCACAAGTGCTGTAAGTAAGTACGCCATATCATAACAAAGTTATCTCAGGTCACTTTTTCGTATAGAGCAGGTCGAGACCAACTCTTATATCCCCTTTTATCTTATAACTAACTGGATGACATTTATGTTTTCATTACAGTACATTGTACTGGTCTAATGTAAGACTTTAGTTTATGACACTTACTATTGAATCCATATGTTGTACAATAACCAGGCCCTCTCTACAATTATATTCAACAACTTCACTGTTGTCAGAATCAGTTTTAATTGACAATTTGCTCCCCAATCACTGCAAACAAGTCAAGAGAGCAGACTGTTACCACAGAAACAGCCAGGCGCTTCAGTCGAGGCAGAGTACTTTGACTGTGCTGCTGTGTCACTGTGCTTAGTGCAGAGAAAAAGGGGATTGCTGACAGTGTGGTATTCCTTTAGCAGCATTCAGCACTGAGAGGCAAAACAAGCCCCCCCCCCCCCACACACACACACACACACAC
>JAVQJD010065704.1:0-19501 GCA_036023655.1 Nannoperca australis | reverse complement strand
CTCTCTCTCTCTCTCTCTCTCTCTCTCTCTCTCTCTCTCTCTCTCTCTCTCTCTCTCTCTCTCTCTCTCTCTCTCTCTCTCTCTCTCTCTCTCTCTCTGTCTCTCGCTCACACTGATGCCAGAGATTCGGCTGCTACAGGGGAGCAGAACGCTGTATGTTACCGAAAGAGGGAGGGCACCGTCGGATCTCCCACCCGCCCACGCCACTCGCTCCCCCCCCCCCCCAACCTCGCATGTACAGAGAAAGAGAATGCTTCAATTGAATGAAAGCAATCCCAGTGGCATTGAAGCAATTATAGAGGCTGCTGGCACTGTTTTCTGCTTTTTTTGTCCTCCCCTCGTCTTTCTCGTTCCCCCTGTCCTCTCTCGGGCTGGTGGAGGGTCTGTTTTCTCTCTCTTTCGGTTTCTCCGTGCTCCAGACATATGCCACTATTAATGTAGCTTCTGTCACTTCAGCTGTTTTGGTCAAATCACTTCTGTCTTTTGCTTCCACCTCTCTCGGCCCACGTAGAAATCTACCTGCCTGCACCTTTCTCAGCCCCCAAACCTCCAGCTAGCACAACCTGACGGCACCATTCAGCTCCAGCAGCTACTGAGAGGTGCAATATATGAACAGCACAAATGATCCAGGAGAAACTTTAATAACCGTCTGTTAGGTCTGGCTTTTTGATGCATGCTGCTCCTGTTTTCTTTGAACGTATATCACCAAAAAAAAAGAGCTGTAAGTCAAACACCTCAGCCTCTAATCAGGTAGCCCTCCCTCCCTCCCTCCACCCCCGCACACAGCATCCCTCCAGCCACTACTGCACTTTATCTCCCCTCAATTAACATCTTCTGAGCGAGCCTCTATTATCTTAACCACACAGAGCAGAGAGGTCCTCCGAGGAGACGCCGTGGAGGACGTCTGAGCTGTGGACAGAGGGCTCCCAGTCCTGCTGCCGCCGCTTCCATTCGCAGGCCTAATTAAAGCCCGAGTCAGACATGACAAACTGCGAGCGGTGGTGCTACAGAAACAAACACCGACAGAAGCGCTTGCCTGCGCGGGTGCGTGTAGCCCGGAGGATTCTCTTTGTTGGGATTATCTGCCAGAAAACAGGCACGTTCATGTAAACGTCATGACAACATCATCTAAATCTCTTTTGACTGTTTGCTCGGTTTGATCCTGTTTATTTTCTACCTTCTGTGTAGGCATCACCACGGTGTCACATCATCCGCTATAAATCATTCTGCATTTGGAGGAGAGGCAGAGAGAGACAATGCCACCTCACTAAAGCTCAAGGATTCCTATAAAATATACAAGTGATACACTTGGTTGATGTCATGCTTATATATGGCTAATTTCCGTTTTGTATAATGCCCCCCGTGCCCCGTTTCATCTGTTTGGTTGCCCTCACCAACTTCAATTTCACCTCATGAAGCCATCAAAGCCCCCATTAAGCCATCACGCTGCCCTCTTTGTCCTTGCTCCCCTGTAGGACAACAACAGCGAGTGTCGGGGCCCCTGCGCTCTCCCCGCCGAGCTGGCCTGGCGTTTGGGCCGGCGCTGCCAGCCAGCGACGTCGACTCCAGCCAGACTATTAAGAGTATTCTATTACTGTTGGGTTAACCTGTCACGCTTGGCTGTGGCTCTCTTTATTGTCTGGCTGCTCTGAAAGGGCAGGGGATAAAACTCCATCAGCAGGACAAACGACCACACGCGCCGCCATTCATCAGACACCCAGGGGTCCCCCACCCACCCTCTCTACATCCACAGAGGTAGCCTCAGCGTCCCCTAAAAACATGAGCTCTCAGGGGCCAATGTACACGGACGAGGACGGACGAGGACGGACGAGGACGGACAGAGTGGCGTATTTGGTCACATAAGGTATCCCACCTTTGTCATGACTCGGGGAACAGCCGTTCTATCAGGGCTGAAGAGCTTCTGTATTGACTGAGATCAGGTGGAGCGGCAGGCAGTGTGGGGAAGTGATTAAGAAAGCAGACTAGTGATCAGTGGATGACAGGGGTCAATCCCCTGTTGGGCAATTGGGTAGTGGCCTTGGGCTAGGTACTTAGCCCCAACACACCAGCTAGACACTCAACAGTGAGAGTGGATAAAATGTCAGATTCAACTTCACCCTTTGCAAAGGTTCAAAGCACGGAGATGACAGCGAACGCTTTGGTTATTAAAAAATTCATATCGTAATGAAACAGCCGTGTTCCATCTTCACACATCCCCCTGCAGCAAACACGGGGCTCCTTTTTTCATGGGATCCATCAAGGGAGGGCCACAATTAAGTGACTAATTTGATTAGAAGATAATGTGAGTCCCACTTAATGGAAAGGACAGACTTCACAACACAGGCAGATTAGTTTGGTGGATGCCTGCTTATTAATTAAGACAGCCCTCCGTGCCCATATTAAGTCAAATGCACAGATGCAGTTTTAATGGGTCAGCGTGTTCATAAGTAAGACAAGTGAAAATCAAAATAACTGGAGCTGGTAAAGCTTGATGATGAAAACTGAAAATGACCATAAATGTTTTAATCAAACCTAAAAAAGAAACATCCGGGTATACACTTCATTATTTACCCCTTCATGTAAGAGGTAGCTGAGCTTGTTGTTAAAACATGCCAAAGTACTTGTCGTCTAGGATTTCACTGTGCTGCGTCTGCGTTTCCGCTGTGTGTCATTGCACACCATAGCAACAGCGAGTCATTACACTCGTTCAGATCACCTCTGTGTGTCGTTCAGCTCTGGTCTGTGATACCACATGAGCCCTTCACAAGAACTCCTGCTTCTCTTTTATGGTTTGATGTCATGCTTATATATGGCTAATTTCCGTGTTTAATTTCCGTGCTGATTCCATGTAAACAATGGATCATTTATTAATAAACTAGTTTGATGTTTTAGGCTGATTAAGGACCACATGTAGACCAAAGGGGTTCCTGTGTGAGTCCTGCCATCTCTTATATTTTGTGCAACAGATTTAGTTTGTGGCTTTTGTCCTGCATGCCCCAACGACAATCAGCCGTACGGATGTCCAGTAAGACGACTCCTGAGTAAAAACCACAACGGAAAGCATGAGAGATTACTGTATTTGAGTTTGTGCTCGCCATCCGTCCGCGGTGCTCAGTCATTCCAGGCACACCGCACACTCCCAATCGCTCTATTTACGGTGGCCGAATCCCCGCTGCGTGGAGCCGGAAGGGTATCATCTCCCAGCGGTATTCTGGGTGGTGAATCTGTCGGTGTTGTCCGTGCATACCAATGGCAACCTCACCTCGGAGTCTAAGGAGTTACGATGTATAAAGGAGAAAAAAAACAACCAGCAACCCAGTCCATGATGCATCAACACTACTAGTGCCAGTGTTACCACTTTGGCAGCAGGTACTCCTACCACCTGCCTCTGTGCAGTCACACTGCGCTGGATTCAATCAGAGAGCCATGTTAAACAGCCACATCAACGCGGTGTTTATGCATGCCGCCACCTGCAGACACGTGCCTCGCTCAGAGGGCTATGATCATCTCGGTACGCAACAACGTGATGGAACTTCATTCCACGAGAGGAACATTCCTGCAAACTGAGAGGTTAATAAAGATGTATGTTAAACTGCTTTGAGACGTAGTGTCTTTAGGATTACATAGAAAGCGAACAACTCCACAAAATCTGTTTCGGGGGTGACGTAGGGAGGCCGCACGTGCACATACAGTTGCCGTATACATGCATGTTATGATAAAGCCCCAGAGTGAAGAAGCCTGATGAAGCCACACGAGGAGCTGGTGTCTGCAGAGCGAGGTGTCAGGTGACTTCCCTCCTGGCTATGTGTGCGTCTCATTGGTATGTGCGGCGCGTTGAGGCCTTGGCTTTCTTCTGATTATGATGTCTGCTGAGAGCCGGGCCAGCCCAGGGTGAGAGCCAAACCGACATGGCTGAGATGGAGGGAAGATTCAGAGAGCCTCTGTTCTCTCACCGGGGGATCCCCCACATCATTTAGCGCCTCATGCAGATCGCTGCTAGTGGCAACACAGCCCTCTGGGCCCGGGGAATTAATGTACCAAGCAATGGCAGAAGTGATTTATTAAAATAACACACCCTGATGAGAGAGAGGAGCCAGGGTTGCACTTCCTCGGTGTGTCTCCATATGCCACAGAGGGAGGAAATGGAAACATATAGGTGCTGTGGGGAAAGGCAACAGAGGAGAGACTGAGAGAAAGTGGACAGCCACTACACAAATTGTGCGACAGTCCTCGCTGTCATTGCTTATTTATTTACCCTCTTTCCATTTGAGTCAGGCCTTGTATTAAATTGATCCCTCCTGCCGCGTTTTGCCTTGTTGAACAAGCGCAAAGCCCCGTTAAGTGTCTGTGAAAGGCTGGTGATTGTGTTTGCGGCGCCCCGGGTGCGCCGGAGCCGTCCGCTCCCCTCTATCTCCCCCGGACAGACGGGATTAGAAGCTGGGAAAGGGGCTGAATGACCCTCTGGAGGGGACGAGAGACAGGCAGGCAGTGAGCAGCTTGATTCGAGGCTCACACACAAACACACACCAACAAATGCAAGCCGCTGAATGCACACGCATTCTCACACGTGCACAAAGCGTTTGGGGTTGAGCTTGGCCTGCCCCCAGACAGATGCATGGCCATGCAGAGGCTCGGCCACGTGCAGAGCGAGACGTGCACGTATCCACGAGCTCACACATTAGCTACTGTACGAGCAGAGAGCTACTGTATGTAGCCTCTCTGTGCAGATGAGATGAGGACATCTGCTGTGTTTGCTAAACATCTGCTGTTCAATCGCTCCCATCTAAGCTCTGATATTTTATTATTCTTAATGGGTTTTTTCATTAAGTCAAATGGAGAACGGTGTAAATTCCTGCCAGTTTCAGCCCTGAACGTTGCTGTGGGGCACTGTATGGACTGAAGGAAGGAGTTGATGTGGTTCCCTACTAGAGCTGCTGATGGTTATGCACAGTCAGACATGGAGTTGTACACAGGAGGTCTCACATTTACATACATTTACATCTTAGACATTTAGCTGACACTCTTATCCAGAATGGCTTACTATGCATACAACAGCGGAGTAATTCCAAATGAACTGCAAACACTTCAAGCAGCTGACAATAAGGAGAGCAAAGGTTAAAATAAGAGTGGCTAGATGATAGAAGAAAATGACAATCTCAGCGCGACAGAAATCAATGTGTGTAAAAGAGATCAAACTGAAGGAGCAAAGGAGATTTTGGGGGAGAAACTGGTAAAATCAGCTACTATTGCCCGAGCCAGATTTCCCCTCGGGGGCGATAAAGTATATCTTATCTTAAATGTAGCATGAATGTAGCGGGAGTCTGGATTTTGAAGTCTTCCTCCTTGAGGAAAAATGGATGCCCAGAAAAATAACTGTACTCCACATGTCAGATCTCTGAGAAGCTGCATCACACAGCCGGCACCATCTGATCCACCGGGCCCCCGGGGGACGATACTGTACGACTCCCCCGTCAAAGCAATGGAGCAGCACTCATTCACATAAAGGAGCACACTTTGAATCCATTCAGATCAGATGATTACGATGCCCGGCACCTTTCTCGGCGGGGCAGATAAGTGGAGAGAGGCTCCATCCGCCATTTCCATCTCATACACCTCATCAAACACCAGGTCTTTGTAGTCATGTGTTATATTTAAATAAAGCAAAGTTAGAATTTTTAAGCAGTGTGAAAATTCATCAAACCTCTCGGCCGGTGAGGCCCTTGTCTCTCCCAGCAAATAACTCTTGGTTACCTTATTCAAACTGAAAGTGGCAGGGCTCAAATCAAATCAAGTCAAATCAAATTGTGCTTGGAAGAAAGAGTGAGGAGAGGGGAAGGAGAGGAACAGGGCTCGAAAACAGTCACATTTTCCCTGGGAGTTCAAGCTCTTTCTACCCTTTAATAGCACAGAATAGCAATTTACTACATAATGCAGCTGAATGTGCAAAGTAGCTAGCTTTAAAGCAGCAACAGCTTCATTGAAGACAAGTGGAGCGGAAGGTAAGGAAGCCAGTGCGGAGAATACAAAGAGCTTTGCTGAGTTTTATACACGTAGCGCTCAATATTGTGACCTTTCATTGTGTAATTGTGTCACTGGAAGTGTGTATCCAAAGACCTGAAGAGGAAGACTAACAAAAGGAACCTTAAACTCGTGTCGCCAAAACACACAGAGAGCGGCGGTAGAAAATACCTTGTTCAGTGACAACAGTCTGTATGATGAACACATCCAGACTGACAAAGGCAGATGAGGTAGGCAGACTGAGAGGCAACCTCCACCCGGGCCGGGTTCCTCTGCCTTCAGCGTGAACTTTCAGGGCAAAGATGAAATAAAATAACAATGGGTTACCATAGCAATAACAGTGGAGCACATAACTAAGTAGTATGAGAGATGGGGAGCATCTCAGCGAGGGGAGGGGGAGACCAGCTTTTATCTGTCAGCCACAATCCTCCATCATCAAAGCTCTTCTCCACTTTCAGTGCCAAGACTGAAAGACACCACTGGATCATTAGTCTCCAGTGAAGAAGACAGTCGTTTATCCATGAGCTTTTATTCCCCTCTTCTTTTCCACTAAAGTTGAGCGTGAAAGAGGGTCAGTGTCGGTGAGAAGGAGAGAAAGGAAATATAGAAAAGGGGAGTCATCTTTTTTTCAACGAGTCAGTTTCTCTGGGCACTAACCTGGCTCCCTTTGGGCTACCTGTGCAGGTATCAAGTCTGGGGTCTGACGGGCTCCTCTCTGTGTGAAGCAGCAGCCCTTTGCAGCACATCAATACACTGAACTTTTCCTGCCGAGTACCTGAGCTCTCCTGCATGACCCGCTCCTCCTTTATCTATTCTGTTTAAAGATACCGGTTGCGGGAGAAGGAGCTTGATTACCTCCTGGGACAACCCCAGCTCCTCTTTAAGTTTGCCAAGTGAGAAAGTCTTCAGAAGTTTGTTGACAGATCTCTGCAGCGGCGGGAGGGAGCGATGGACATGGTAACCTTGGCTCTCCAAAGGACAAACGGAGAGTTTTGAAAAGATCAAGCATCAGGGATTTTGTTTATGGAGGAGAGGAACAGGATGGTACAGCGAACACAGGTGCGCATGGGGAATACATATATATATATATATATATATATATATATATATATATATATGTAGTACCATACACAGAGTTTTCTAGGATTCCTATCCTAGTTATGGATGTGTGATCAAGCTAAAGCTGCCTCTCTAAAATCCCTTTCATATTAATAGGAATTCAAATGAGAGTTAGAGGAAAGAACATTTCCTCAACGTGTGGAGCACGAATAAAGACTTTGTTTAAGCTTTTATTCTTCTGCTGCATTCCTGTACAGTCAAACAAGGACTGTTGATGTGTGCAGCAAGGCTTTTTCAAAATCTGGACACACTGTTTATACATAAAGCCTAGGAGTAGTAAAAGAAGAGCTGCGTTAAGTAACTGTTGGACCGCTGCAGTGTATTTGGACATTTGGTGATGAATATACTGTTTATGTGAAATTCTTTGACGATTTTTAAAAAGCAAACAGGAATGCATAAAGCACCTGTTGACATGGGAACAATGTGATAGTTTGAGCAATTCAGCGTTCAGGCAATTGAGTGTGCATCTAGTCAAATGGATCAGGAAGGTTTAATGGTAAAGAAATGCTTTTTACAGTCTGAACAGACTGTTTGTGAACGCCTCTCTCAATATTTCCAAAAGCGATGCCAAAAATGAATAAAAGTAGCTGTTGTGTTTGAACAATTTGGCGTTCGGTCAATTCAGCGATGAGCGTGCAGAGGATTTGGAATAAAATGACATACTTTGAGTCCCAGAGGAAAGTTCGATAACTGAAGCCTTTTATAATCCATGCACACGGGTGTTTGTGTGAAAGTCTCCGTCAACAGGATAAAAAAGCAACAAATGCATAAAGCAGCTGTTCCACAGGTGAACAAGTCGGCATTCAGGCGACTCAGGGTTGAGACTGCAGTGTATTTGGACAAGATGATGAATATACTATACATCTAGTCAGGCCTGTAGAATGGATCCATGTGTCAGGGTGCGACTTGGAGGTGTTTCCTGAGGAGCGCTGTGTGTCTCCTGGTCTTTATGAGAGCCGGTTGGTTGTATAACTGTGTGTGTGTGTGTGAGTGCCTTTGTAGCTGCTGGGCTCCACAGGTACACAGGCCATCGATCACACGGTGCGGCCATTATACACAGGCAGGGGTGGAGGTGGATAATGCTTCCACCGCTGCCACCGCCGGGGCCTCGACCGCTCGCGGGTCAAGCATTTGGCTGGCCAGCGGTAATCAAGCCGACAGCGGGCTGCCTGTCTGCGTGACAGATAACGCCACTAACACTCATCTGTACACACGGGCACGCAAATACACCAACCCACACACACTCAAGCAGCCCAACTGTTTGCTTCTAAGATGCAAAACCAAGCAGAAGCAGGAAGTAGGGAAGTTTAACAGCATCTAAACTAAATAAACTAAATGTCACAATAAAGGATGGCTTCACAGAAATTGATATTAATGGATACAACATGCGGTATTTTACAGGAAAAGACCAAAAACAACAAGAATTTCAGTGTTTCCACAGAGTTAATCGGTCTCAAATTAGATTATTCCCCAAAACTATTGTGGGTGAAACCCCGCCCTCAATTTCAGCTACAAGCCCGCCTCCCGGCAAATTTAACAAATGCAATGTAGGAGGCGTGGCCTCGTGGTTGGTAGGGTGTGGGTCAGGGGACACGGAGGAGACTGACTGCGGATTAGAGGCTGGTTATATATACATTTCAGGACTTAGACAGGTCCCAACCGGTGTCAGCATCGGCCTCGTAGGTTAAAGGCTGATTTTAAATATTAAAGCCATTTTCAACCCATGAAATGCAGATTTTTAGACATTTGGTGAAGAATGTTACTGTATGTTGACATGTTGAAGTGTGCACCGCCTCTTTACCAGAACACAACATATCCCTTCATTACAGTGAAGACGAGTAGTGGGTCTTATTTTTCTGAGCTTGCCACACTGCAGTACACACTGAGCATGCTCAGTGACATCAACACGGAGATACTTTCCACAGATTAGAGAGAATAAAATGTTCTGCGTACGTGATGAATTAATGTTATTCATGTGCTATAGTTCAGCCGTTCTCTGTGTTTTTAAGAATCTCTGCAGGATGGAGGCATTAGCTACATAACATGATGAACTCACTGTTGGTTTTGGTTTCTTCGGGGGATTTATTTACAAAATTAAAAAAAGATTTTTAATAAACACCCGCGTTCTAAAGCTGCTGTATGAGATATTTCTGCAATAATACAGTAACCTCATTAACTTCAAACCAGGAAATGAGGCAGAAACAAAGAAGAGTGCTCTTCCACCGCTAATTGTGAGACTAGCTGGAGAGTGAAGATCCAAAACGGGCGAGTTAAATATAAAACTGTCTCCTAAACAGCAGTGAGCTTTCACAGAGATTCAGAGGTGGGCTCACCGGTGATAGCTCCACCTGTTCAACACCTCCACCCTCACCGCTCAAAAAGACACAGAAGGGTGCATGGGCTGATATGAAGGAAATGATCGGTCACATCCAGCTTACATTTGTTGTTACCGTGCAGAACTGACCCCAGAAACACATGTAGAGACAACAAGGCTCTTTGTTGAAGTTGAACTGAAACCACACTGTATTTGCTATATTTCTAACGCAGTCAGTCACATCAGCGTCTCCTCGACGCTGGGAGACATCTGTTGTTTGAGCTTCCAAATGGCAGGTGGAAGAGGAAGCAGGTGAGACACAGACGAGGAAGGAGACAGAGAGAGAAGGAGGCAGAAATGGAGGAAAGCAGATGAAGAGAGGGGAGAGGATGTGGTGAGGAAGCGGAGCGTAGTCGAGCCGGCCGCTGGGACTGTGAGGAATGAGCTGGCTGTGCTATAGGAGGCCTTAATGAGCATTCTCTCTAAACCCTGGAGAGTCTCTCTGCAGCTCTCACCCAATCTCTGTCTTTTCTCACAGCCAACGAGGCACAGATACACAAAGCCGGCTGCATGATGCCGTATGCACAGATTCCCTCACAACATAAAGAAAGGCGGCCGCAGACTCAATCATGCACATGCACGCAATCACTGGTGAGTCTGACTTTGTCCAGTAATGATTCACTGTCACCTCTGCAGGGAAACAGTCTAAATCCTGGCTCATAATCAAACGCCATTAACGGACTACATGACACAGTTCACTCTGCTGCTGCAGACACACACTAATATCTTGCTCTATTTCAATTTCATGGCATTAAACGGGTACAGCGTGGATCCTAATAAACACCTCTGAAGCAAAGGGAGAAGCGTAGCAGCCGTGCTCAGATAATGGCCACTTTATGCATTAACAAAACACCTGTAGTAATAATGGCTTCCTACTGTAGGTCCGGTCTTTTCCTCTCTGCGGACTGATGTGCCCTTGATTCTCTCACTCATCACTGCTCCCAGCTGTAGTTATGGATGGAGGGGCACAACAGAGGTACCCTTGTAAGCGTCTGTGTCTAAAAGCCTCGGGTTTTTATCCCCACCCCCCCTTAAAACAGCCCCTTTATTTTTCCCCGGGAAATGGCTGAATGACAAGGTATCCGGCGATCCTGAATAATGGCCTGGCGCGTGCAGGCTTGAAAAATGAAAAAATGATGAACAACAGGAAAAAAAAAGGAATAAATTCAGAGGGAACAAGTTGCCGAGGCGATGGGGACAGCTGTAAATCTGGCTCTGGGACAGGGAAGGAGATGAGGCAGGAACACGACCACGGGAGCATGTAGGTGTATCTGCTGTGTTTGTTTTCTATCTTATTGTGTGCATAGGTACCTGCAGAGGAAGAAGAGATGCCCATCTTTATTTAACAAAGCGATTAGACCTCTCTGTTGCCTCTCAATTCCAGCCCTGAGTGGCTATGAAGCTGCCGGCCAGACCTTGGAAACCATCCAGAGCCTCTGAACGACTCACTCTCATTAACTATTAACCAGCGACTTGGGCCTTAAATCATCTCAGTGATCCCCAGCCTGCTGACCCTGCTGTGGATAGTGGAGGCAGCGGCGGCGCGGCGTTTCATCAGCGCCTGCCCACCGGACACCCTGCTGATTTAATGGGCTACAATTACACTGCTTCTGACACAATATACGGCAAACATTTATAGATTTCCCTCCCAGCAACTCCACAGCCAGCGGCGCCGATACATTTTTATTTCCCCCACCAACCTGCCTGACAAGCGGAGTATTCGTATGACTAAACTACATGTTGTGAATTCAGCTCCATACAGACCTCGAGTCCAGTACACAAGGTAGACATTGCCTGAGGCTACTGCACCATGTATACATACTGCACAGTAGGCCACCCCTGTACTCATTATGCAGCTGTTGATTATTTATTTTAAACCCTGCTGTAATAGGACTCAACATAGCTGCTCGCTAGTTGTGTTAAAGAACCGATGTAATGAGGAACTAGCCGTCACGATGGAACCATATGGCTGGCCTGCTATTTATGTATATCTGGTCTGATTAAGTCAGGTCTGGAGGCCCCAGAGTACAGCAGTTAGTTGATGGTGACTGGAATGGGCTACTAGGACGCCACAGAGCCCAATCAAGCGCGACGGGATAAAAATTAGACAACATTCCCCCGAGAACCGTGCCTTGTTTTTGTTCCTTCGTTAAAGAAGACATGCTAATGTGTATCTTACTATAAGTGGATTACAACTGAGATGCATGGGGCTCTGGGTCCTCATCAATCAAACCGTTGATGTCTATTGATTCTGTCCAGACTCATAACGACAGCCAAGACTCGCCTGGCCTCCAGCACGAGTCCTCCCGTTGGGGTTGTTGGGGAATCTGGAGATGTTTGACGATCAGACGAACACAGTGGTGCATACCGCCAATCTACCAACCTCTTTGTTATTCAGGCAATTAATGCAAGTGAAAAGCACAGAATGTGTTACGGTATTGATTACCATACGTACTGTTATTTTTACAAAGCCATGGAGCTTAAAGACTGTGGGGCATCATTTACAAATACATTCACATTTGCTCGTTTCCAGGTTTGAGTATCTTGGGTCATGTTTTTTGTTTTAATAGTTTTTTTCCAGCCTAGCTTTTATACTTCTTCTATTGTATCATCACACTGGTTTATTTGATCCTGTGCACCTTCTAAACATTAAAACAGCAGTTTGTGTCGAACAAACACTCTGACGATACTAATCTTGCTGTGTCGCCGTCGTCTTTTCCTTAACGGTCATTTGATTGAAATGAATGTCTCCTGGGGTGAGACGGCAGAATGACGTTTTGCTTATCTACAACATGCCTTGGAGAGGGAAGGGAGGCAGAGAAAAGAAATAATCAGCCTGATGATCAGTCTTTCATTCATGTTCATATCTGTTTCTGTTATTATCAGTGATTCATGTATTTGTGGCACCGACGTTATTCTCAGTCAACACAGAAGCCCTGGTAGAAGTTGCGAGCAGCAAGCTTAACGTTTGTCACGTCGATCAAAGAAATATACCAGTTTAAAAGTTGTTGGTCGACTTAAAACTCATTTATCTTGCCATGTTGTGTGTGGCGGATCCCAGCTGTGCCAGGATGACGGAGAAACAGCTGCCGGTACTCCTATCAGTAACAACCTCTGTCTTTCTACTATGACAAGTCAAAATGTCTGCAATGAACAAGGCCTAAGAGCACAACAGCAAAAAAACTAAAATCAGAGACAAAAGTTTCAGAGGTGGTAAAATAATCTCATTAGTAAAAAAACTCTCTTTTAAATAAAACACTTATACCCAGATGAAGGTGTGGAAAGAGGGAAGAGAATATAATGAAGCAGTCTGATAACTTTAGCACTTTAGTGAAAATGGAGGGTATTAGGCTCTGCCCATTAAAGTTTTCCTCAGCTAGTGTTTTTATTCCTGCCTGTGGAGCATTTCTACCTTTGAGAAATGTGATTTTCTTTGGCCAGTAGATCATTTTGCAGGTAGAAAAACGAATCCATCAGAACAGCAGAAAGGGGGCTTATCAGAAAAAAAGTGAGGCTACTTTCTGTCAGAAGAATAACAATCTGAGTAACGTAGGAGTAATGGTAAATTCTGACAAAAAATGACAGTGACCTCTGCGTTCTCCGTTAGCTGGGTTTAGCTCTGTCAGTGACTGACAGTGTGGAAAAGCCTCAGTAAGTGTTAATGATTCAGACCGGGATCCTGGTGGGAGGGAATCTGCTGGGTAAAACCAGCCTGTGGGAGTTGGCCTGCAGGCATGTAGGAGGCCTTTGTGCCAAACACAAGGCCTGAATCCACCACACCACCGCACAGTGACAGGAAGAGGGGAAGAGATGAGATACCGGGCCTGTCCTCCTACTCTGTACTTCCTGAGATGAGTGTGTGTTGGTGTGTGTGCTTACACATTCTATGAGGTGGTGTATATATACTGTATGTATACCATGTGTACTGTAAACACAGTGGCCCTGTGTGAATACTCTGTGTGTATATGTTGTATAATATCACTTTGAGCTTTGTTTGCTCACTCTCTGGGTTTTGTGCGGTGGGCAGTGTGGATGTTTTGGGAGCAGAGCGGTGTGGAGGCGACCATGGCGCTCTCCATGGATCGGGGCTGGCCTTTGGACCAGGCGTGCGGTGTGGGCCTGCTGACAGGCATGGTACTGATGCACTTCACAACTCCTCGTGACCCCCACCACACACACACACACACACAGTAGAAGTGAGCTTGACTTGGCCCCTTGATTTAGCACCGTGGGAGGCAGAAGCCAGGAATGTAAAAGGGATAGAAAGTGGCTCAACATGTCTGTCCTTTTCTGCTTCACAGTTTAATTTCACCAACTCTAGAGCGACACTGGATGTGAAACCTTTGCATCTTTAAACTTCTTGTATTCTGCATATCATTTCAAAAATGTCAATGCCCGAGCCAATGTGGTGCTCGAGGTTCAGTCCAGTACCAAAATCCCATTTTTCAATATTTTACTTTGAGATCTGATCGCAGAATGGGAAAAGAAATATTTAATGCTGTACGTACTTGACAGCTCTTTCGATACCTACGTGCACTTTTTTGGTTGGTGTTCGAAAGACTTTGAGTTTTGACAGAAAACCCCCCAAAAACATTCCCTTCTGTTGTGTTTTGAGGCCGTTAGTGCAGATTTAAAACAATGAGCTAATACATTGTGTACTGAGTCAAGAAGCTGCATCCTGACACTTTATATTACCTGCAAAGTCATCCTGAAAGAAACGCAGACATTTAAGGATTCAATCTAAAAGACGAGTCTTCGTATTGTGTTGTCTGGAAAAGCAATAGAAGCTATGTTAAAGTAAGATGTTCCATCGCTGAGATCCGTCAAGTGAACAGCCGAGGCGGCTGTGTTAAATATGGAGATATTAGATTATTAGACTTAAAGAAGTTTGGAGCCAGACGTATTTTGACTAGAAGATGCATTTTTGAAAGAAAGTCTTGGTTCAGGGATGACTCACGGGTTACATAATGTTTTTATTTACATGTTTCCTAACAACAGATATGGCTTTGTTCCCACAAGGGATCAACTTGGCTTTGAGGCCTGATAAGGTCACCACGGACAGCTCATATTCTGGGCAAATAATATGAATACTGGTACAGTTTTAATATCAAAGATTCACTTTTTGTCTCAGTATATTCTACGTTTTTGGGATCCCCCTGCTTTTCATTCCTAAACTGCTGCTTGTACTTTAATTGCTTATACTTTCATGCCGCTAATTTGTTCTTGATTAGCATGTAGTGCTTTTTTCACCATTTTCTGCTGTAATAATGTAATTTCCTTATGGCTATCATTATAGTTTCATGATTTCTATTCTTCCATTTTTTGGGCTTGTCAGAGTGGATAAGCCTCTGAAACTAAATTCTGCTGTGAGCGCACTTGAACTCTACATTTGAGTGTTGCACAATACGACATCACAACAAAGGACTCCCCAGTAACAACGCTCCATCTCACCTCTCACAAGCCTTGAAGCTTTCGGGTGTGTTCAGTGCAAAGCATGTAAGTGAAAAACTCAACTCTGGTTGACGGTTAGTTTCTCCCGCGGTGCACAAGGAAGCCAGGTGTTTCCACCGCAACTCATTAAATATATATCGTAGCCGTTTGCGACCATGAGGATTAGCTTGATGACCAAACATGCGTGATTGGTTGTCTCTGAGTTGATGCTCCCACTCGTAAGGGGATGTAAAGTTGAACCTTCCTCAAGTCGTGCCACCGGGCGACCTTTGATTCCTGGAGGCACTATTCACATTAAATGGTAGCTGGTCGTATGAAAGGGGGATGAAGGTTTTCTACGTACAATATATAAATATGCAAAGAGCTCGTACAGTATTGACGATTACCATGTAATTCAAAATTGGTTATGACGACCAGACAACCTGAAAAAGTTCCCTGAACATTTTGGAAAACAAAAAAGCACTTCTCTTATTAAAAATGCACCAACTTCCTTGATCACCTGACAAGGGCGTTTTAAATATGTTGCAGATGCACAAACAGCCTGGAAGAAGTGCTTGAACTGCCTCCCTTCCCTTCTTCTAATGTTAAATGTTTGGAAGAAGCACTCACATCTGATCACCTGTCGGCTGCAAATCACCACATGGGAACCTTTATCGGCCGAGGATCGTGAGGAAAGAGGTAAAAATACATATTTTGACAAATGTAATGATTAATGGAAGTTAACTGGTGGACGGAAAAGAAGAGTAGAAGCGCTGCCGCCTGCTGCTGCTGTGGTTTTAGAGGGAAATCTTTTTTCAAAGATATTAACACTATCCATCACTTATGTGTCACCATTACTCATGCATGATCCATCAATCAGATTAGCTATCACGCAGCTTCTATAATAATGTTTACTGATGGTGCTCCCAACAGAAGACATATATATTACTATACTTTATCAAAGGCGCTAAATAAGTACAGATGCTGCTTATGGAGGTGCCCAACTTAGTTTATATTGTTGACTCGCTGTCATCAGTTACCAACAAACAGGCGTGAAACAAACCCAGGATGGCAACGGCGCTCAAAAACCAGTCCATCTAGATCTGGATTGCCATAACAATATGTCCTGATATAAAAATAGTCCTGATTGTTTTTGTGCTGATGATTTAACCCTTTAGAATAAAGAAGAGGTGCTTTTACGACACCAAACGTTGCACAGAGTTCCAAAACACCTGAATAAAACTCTTCACATTGAGAAAAACTAAAGTTCCTGGGCTGATTCTGGAGTTATTCAACCAAACAAGTTATTCACTTTTTTTCTCATGTCAAATATGGTGTGCTCACACAAAGTTAGTGCATGATGGAGACTTTACACGGCACCAGAGAGAAAGGGGAGGTTCCCCTGAGTCATATGATGTTCGACACTTGACACTGACTGAAAGAAGGAGCTCAGATTTAGACAAAAATATATTTAAAAAATGTCCCAGCGTTTTTTGTCTCTATAGATTTAAGAGAGTTAATGACAATGTCTGCAAAATATTGGTATTGAATGTATACACACATATTATATAATTTGTAATAAATAAAAAGTTTTTCCTATAATACGTGCTGGTGACAACTAAAGCATGATTAATGTTCCCGTTTAATTTTAGGCCACTAAAGCATTTGGCTGAGATTAGGAACAGATTGCGGTCTTCTTGCTTAGTTATTCAATATTTGGCCAAAACCTGAATCTTTGTGGAACTTTAACCAAAGTGTTTTTGTAGCCTAAACCAACCACATGTGTCAAAATCTGTTTTCTCATCTGCTCCACTTGGAGCTGCACTTTTTGACTCAACAGACAGCCTTCAGGTTCTTGTCAATGCAAATACGACTGCTTATCAATTAAACCTTTGTACTTCGCTCCTCCAGTGTAAGATGAACAAACAGGGTCACAACAGCGACTTGCTAGGCAGGAACACTGCTTTTTAAAAGTTAACAATTAGCTTTCAGCAATTAGCTTTAATAAGCTAATTGCTTCTGTTCAAAGTAATAAAGAGATTTCAAGTCACAGCAGCAGTAGTGGCGTTTCCCAGCTCTTCCACAGTCCCAGCAACTGCTACTAAATTCTTTCTTCTTGCTCTTGTAGCATGAACATTGTTAGTGGACTGAAAATAGCAAAGACATTGTGAAAAAAGGACGTCCGTGTCTGGTGTCAAGTACGAAAAGCCTTGTAATTGTGCTGGTGGTCTGATGAAACGTTGAGTTTGCATGCAGTGCGGTGCGGTCCACATGTTGGGGAGGCAGC
The DNA here is from genome assembly GCA_036023655.1 of Nannoperca australis. Classification (NCBI taxonomy): domain Eukaryota; kingdom Metazoa; phylum Chordata; class Actinopteri; order Centrarchiformes; family Percichthyidae; genus Nannoperca; species Nannoperca australis. The sequence goes on along the minus strand of JAVQJD010065704.1, from coordinate 2,273 downwards.
TGTTTGTAGCAACAGCTGAGTGGGGCAGGTGGTATTTTAGTCAGAAAACACTTTGAAACAGTTGACTGGTCGGAGTGAGGATGTCACCGACTGGCGCGATATCAGCCTGTTCCACAACTCATTAGTCAAGGTACAGAGACCAGCCAAACAGCTGTGGAACATTTTAATTCCAGCCCCAAATCAGCAGCGTGGACCCGAGCTGCTGCTTCTGGTGACCTCCCGCCTGCTTGTGCCGCCGAAAAATAACACTCACACAAACGTGACTGTACAGCGAATATTTCCCCTCAGCTCCAACCCCTTCCCTCCCTGCTCCTCCCTGATTCCAGCAGCTACTTCCACAGCCCAAGGCCGCGGTGTTGATATTGCTTACCCAAGTCTCAATGAGCTAATTAAGGGGGCTGTTTCTAAAGTGCTCTTGCATTTTGTTTATTTGTGTATCACCGGAGCCCCACAAATTACACAGACCAAAGGCTTGTCTGAACTTTTAATCTAATCACGCCTACCGCAAGCCCCCGTTTCCTGGTGTCAGTTTGCCTTAATGAGGCCTGGTCTGAGCCGTGGCCATTAGTGGAGCTCAGTAGTGGAACAGTACCGCAACGAGACAGGCTCGGCACAATGCTGCCACGGAGCCTAATCCCCCGGTCGCTCCCTGTGGACCTGCAGCCATGAAGCAAGTTGTAAAACCCCCAGCTGTGCAGAACACGGGTGACATTTGAAAACATACAGTATCTGGGTGGCAAATTAAAAGATAAATGCAGTAAAAGAAGCACTTAAATGACATAAAAATGACTGCCAGGTGCGGCATGAATAGATTATAGAAGCATTTTCCTGTGACATAAGCACCCAGGCAAAATGCTGGGTTCAGCCGATGTCAGCTAGTTGTTGAGTGCACAAACTTTCATGTATAATAGGCAGGGGTGTTTATTATCATTGACAACACGATGGTTTAATGCCACTTACCTTTTAAATCAGCTTGCATTCTATGAACTAGCAGTATTTTGCCTTGGACAGTTGCACTAACATCCCCATTAGAACAATAATCATGTGGAGAAGGTCCCTGCACCATTCATGTGACTTCCATTAATTCAAATTCGGGGAGAATTTAGTGCACTTTCCCGTTTCCAATTTGAAGTGCTTTGAATTCTGCTCACTGCACCCGTTTCTGTGTCATCAGCCCACTCAGAGCCTGAATAATTCATAACAATATTTATTAGCACTCTGAGGTACAATTAGATGAATTGGGATTAAGAATTGGCTTGTCTGTGGAAGAGAAAGTAGAACAGCTCTGCCGATGGATTTGGGCAGGCGTAGCTCTAAAACATTATCAAAATAAAGCCAAGCGGATTAATTCCCTTTCTCTACTGTTTTTTTTTCCTCCCTCTTGTGTTTAAAAGAACATACTTAATATTCCATCTGCAAGAGGAAATCAGAGATGACAAGTTAAAACAAGGGCTGCACAGGGGCCTCACAGTTTCACTTTAATCTAACACACATTTCTACCCAAATCCTAATAAAAAAGACAGACTTATCTTTTTATTTCAGGGCTGTAATTTTACATTTCTTCACCAGCTGACCTCCGGAAACCGCTGAATGCTGATATGTTTGTATTATTTCTGCAGAGGAGCTCATATATACGACTCAAAGTCATATATATTTTAAAAGAGTCAGTGTCTTTGTTAAATTGTTTTTCATGTTGTGATAATTCAGAAATAAAGGGGTTAATTTTGGTGCATGATTTTGTTTCACTTTAAGTATTTGTATATTAGTTTCAGCCACAATTTCATTATTGTTAGTTTGAGTCAATATAAACTTGACAGGTTGAGAATTGGTCAGATAATCAGCATTTTTCAACAAAAATACTGATCAGTTTTTGGGCAAGATTAAGATGGTTGACAGTCAACGCTATATTAGTGTATATATATATACACAGTCTGTGCCAGGCAGGATGCCAGGTGCAGACTGTGCAAAGGTGCCCCTGAGACAATCCAGCACATAACAGCAGGGTGCAAGATGCTAGCAGGCAGGGCGTACATGAAACGCCATAACCAAGTATCTGGCATAGTGTACAGGAACATCTGTGCCGAGTATGGACTGGAAGTCCCATGGTCAAGATGGGACACACCTCCAAAGGTGGTGGAGAATGACCGAGCTAAGGTCCTGTGGGACTTCCAGATACAGACTGACAAACAGGTGATGGCGAATCAACCGAACATAGTAGTGGTGGAAGAACAACAGAAGAAGGCAGTAGTAATAGATGTAGAAATCCCAAGCGA
>JAVQJD010065698.1:0-13840 GCA_036023655.1 Nannoperca australis | reverse complement strand
CAATGACTCCCCCTGAAGAGAGAGAGAGGGAGAAAGGGGAGGGGATGGGGGGGGGGGGAAGCGGAGAAGAGGGGTGGAGGAAAGAGATGGGGGAGAAAGAAAGGTGAAGAGGGTGGGAGCAGATCAATGCATGAGAAGTGTGGGATATCTGAGGAGAAAAGAGGAAAATATGTAGGGTGTCAAGTTTTTCATTTGCAAAGGAAAATGTGTGTATTTAAAAACGGGGACGAGAGAAGTGAATGATGAAGAGAGAACATGAAGAGTGTCCGATAACTGAATAAAACAAGTTGAAATGGAAGAGGAGGAAATAGGAGGAGGTGGGGAAGGAGGGGTGGGGGGCCCTACACCAATAGAAAGGCAGAAGAAGAACTCGTGAGAGTGAGAAAGAGGGAGTAATGGATGGATGGAAAGACAGAAGCCTTTAGGGACACCGGATTACATGATAGCCAATTAGAGCGAAGGATGTTAGAAACTCCCCTGATGAAACTGATATGTGATTGGTTCAGGGTTTATTATCCTCGCTGAGCTATCATTGCCTCTTTAATACACTCAGATGCACACACATATGCAGTCAGAGATTAGATTTGGTAACTGGTGATGTTTTTTGGGTTTGGCACACAATACTGTGGTGCTCTGGATCTGACATTACCAACATGATTTATTCCAATAATGTGTCACAGCTTATACAACGTGTGCAGATGTGAGGGGAAGACACCAGATTTTTATGCTGGATCCTAACCCCTGCCCACAAGAAACACTATTTACAGCAGCGAGCCAGACCTAAAACACCCCCAACACACACACATGCACACACCACCACCCGAGTCTTGCCCGGCCCAGGTCAGGTCAAGCGGGATCATGGGAAACCATTCCTGTGGCCCTTCTCACCTTTTTCATCTCAGAGCGTCTCAAAAACATCCCAGACATCGGGCTCTCCTTCTCTCCTTCACTTTCTCTGTCACACACACACACACACACACACACACACACACACTCTCTCTCTCTCTCTCTCTGTCACACACAGACAAACACACACACACACAGACACACACACACACTTTCAAGTCAAAGCTTTGTTGTTTTTTCCCTCCAGCACTGAAACAACAGGAGCTACAGAGGAAAGTGCCATAGTGCCGTTAATGGTAATGGAAGGGATATTCAGTTTTACCACATGTACATGCTTTTTAGACTGTCTTAGTCTTTATTAAAACTAGACTAAAATGTTCAAGAGGGACAACTTTATTGAGGACTGGATCAAATTAGCAATCAAGTAAATATGCAAGTATCACAACACATGACTAAAATGTCTAGCCAGCATTTATTAAGATATGTCATTACTGGCAAGCATCGCTCAGTATTACAATAAACTGTAATCATGTCATTCAAAGGTGGTGTTGTCTTTATGTCTGTCTGTATGTCATTTACAACAGCAGCACAGTTGACCTAATGACAAAGTGATGGTAAGTCTGATCTGTGATGTTTTTATATCTGATCACTGATACTGTCACAGCTTTCTAAAAACAGTAACTTTTCAACCACATTTAAATGTAAAGCACATACGCAACTGGACTATGGTGGTACTGTACCATGTGACTGACCAGACCGTGTATCTCCCTTGTACTTCTTCATAAGTTTTTGGTGGGGGTGCAGTAAAGGGCCTATCCCTTTTTTCATGTCTTTTCAGATTCATTGTGAAACTTTAAATCCAGCCCTGTGGGGACTTTTGAAGCCGCCGGAGCAGATATTTACAGATTGAGGGATTAGGCAGATAGCTCTTATTAAAACTGAGTCCTCATCATTTGACTGTCATTCTATTTAATCATTGCTAAATGGACTCATTAAATTCCTCCTCTAAAGTGTTTCCCTTCTAACTTTGTGGCTGTGATGCGCTTGCACAGACATTGGCGCTAACACACATTCAAATACCCAGACGCACTGCACTGACCCAGTCTATTGAAGAGACTTTTATCAAATGTAATTTATCAACTTTCTAATGCGACCAGGATTTGTGATGCAGTTAATTCTCTGAGAAGGATTAGTGTGTGTCTCTGGGTGTACAGTGTGTGCGCATTGTACTGGAGTGTTGTAGTGCGCTGTTGTGAAAAGGGCAAGTTCCTCTGGTGTGCAACTGTATATATTTATGAAATTTGTTTTTCGCCTAAACCTTTAATAAATTGAATGTTACACATCGTAGAGCACAAGTATGTGCCACAGTTGTATTTTTTGGATGGCATGTTTTGGACAAGCTACAAATGACTTTGCATAGGCCTACATACTTTGTTAATGATCAAATGAAGACCAACTGGTCTCAAAGTCAATGACAATTTGAAAGATGTTCTTCAAATTTATATGTCATATCAAAACATTAGTGATTTTTAACTATGCTACTAATGCGGCTGTGGGAATGGCTCTGTCCAACTGTCAGTCGGTCGATCAATCCACTGCTTTGGTCCAGACTGAAATATGTCAACTATTATTGGATGGATTCAGGAAGTCAAACGTCCACCAGAGGATGTAAACTATACAGACTGTGACAATCCCGTGACTTTTGCAATATGAAATGGCTATCAGTAAATAATGTAGTCAAAGAGTGTCTTTTCTTGTCCTCCTCTTCTCACCTTCCTTAGCCCTCCTTGAATATTTCTTACTCTCCTCCCACCATCCGCTTCTCTCCTCATCCTCACCAGTTATCTCTCCTTTCTATCGAAGCCGGGTCGTTGGCAGTTAATAGATTTAGCTGTTATACTTGTGGAGAGACAATGAGAGAACCATCAATTTATCCGCCGTTTAACTGCTCCAATCTAACCTCCGTAAACTCACCTGGTGAAACTCATTTCTGTGTTTCCTCGCCAATCTGAAAAGCTATCATCTCGCTAATCTTGGGCTTTCAATTCGCCGGGGGGACAGGGGGAGTCAGACCAATCCTGACTCCTCCTGGATCTCGGAGGTGATCTGTTAGCCTGGCGTAAATGTTTATAACACGGGGCAATCTCCAGGGTTTATACGTTGATGCACATGCACACGTGCACATCCAGTCATACACACACACACTTCCTTTTTTTCTCCAGTGTCTTTCTCTCTCTCTCTCTCTCTCTCTCACCCTCTCCGGGGCATTTATAGGGATGTGAAAGCTGTTATTGGGCAGGTCAGTGGAGTGGAACTGTCAGATAATAGGCTAGTTACCGTGGCAGCACATGAATGAGGGATGGAACGAAGGAGGGAGACAGAGGGAATAGGAACGCTCAACTCACTCCTTAATCAGAAGGTAAACGGGAAATCTGGGGAGTTTAGACTCCCTGCTGAAACAGATAGAGGAGGGTGGTGGGAGGGTGGGGGAGACAAGGGAAGAGAAAAGGGGGAAGAAAAGAAGTGAGTGAGCGAGATAGAGGGTGACAAAGGGAGGAGGACAGAGGAAATGTGAATGGGCATGGAGCAGAGATAAAGATACAGAGAGAGCTTATTACCATTCCCAGGGAGTCAGGTGTTTATTTCTCTATTTGTAAACGCTGGCTTCATTACCCAGAGTTCAACAGGAGCAGGCTGAGCTGCGGCTGCATCAAGGTCAGACTAATCAGACGGCGAATAGGAAGGAAGACAGAAGAGGGAGCACAAATTATGTAATGTATCGTCTCTGCTGCTCCTGCCCCTCCATCCTTGCCATTTCCTATCTGTCTCTGGTTCTCCTCACCCCTCCTTCCCCCTCCTCACCTCCTCACCTCCTCTCCTGGGCCTGCTCACCCTCCATCTCCCTCGCTCCGTGGTCCACTGGGAGCAGAATTCTTCAGGCCGTCTGCTACTTTCTCTGATGGTGACTGACAAAGTCTGCTTTGTGGAATGACACTTGTTTGTGTGTCTCTATACGTATGTACTCAATTTGTTTGAAGCATTGGCCGGTTCTCTTTGTTGCATATATACCCTTGTATATATAAGAGGATAATATATAAAGGATTCCACGGTAGTTATGAACAGAAAAAGAAGTTCACCCTAGATTCGTATCCTGACCCTAAATCCAATCATCTCTTTTCTTAACCTACATCTTGACCTACCTATACAGTGTATTCAACTGTAAGGCTTATAGGAAAGCATAATCATTTTTAATCTTAGGCCTATAAACCCAACCTCCTAGCCAATCACATGGCTTCTACCCTAACCCCCATGGGACCATGGGAACTTTCCAGCAAGTATCTTCCTTTAAAATGTGAATCTGAACCTTGAATGAAGTCTATTTGCTGTTACTGGTACAATAAGAGAAGAACACATCTGGCTGCAGCTTTACTAATCTAAACAGTCACTACTAGGAAGTACTATGTGTTAGCAAATAACCTATCTTATTATAGCACATGAATAACTTTTTGCTGTGTTTAGAGTGTTGTATATTGCGCAAGTAAGAGCGTCCTGAATTTTCAGACTGGCTCAGGCCATGATTACACTAATGTGTAAAACACCAATGGAATTACCCTTTTTTTGGGTAGCAAACAACACAACTGCATCACCTCAACATCTGGCAAACGTTGGGGTTGAAAGGATTGACCTTTCAGACAGACAAGAATGCTCTCTGCTTGTTCTCAGCAGGTTAATGTGATCACGCATGTGTGTTTTACTATAACACACAATACAGACATTCTTACTGGCACATGCTGGTGTTTTTCTTCTCAGATGGCTGCATGGGTATAAAAAGATTTAATCTGACATTGTAAACAAAGATAAAAGAACCACAGAATCTGTAGTATGACAGTTTTTAATTAAATAGTTCCTACAACATCAACATCAACAATCCTCAACCAAATGGATGCCTGTGTTTGGAAAAGCTCAATTTCTTGGTTTAAATAAGCATAATTTTTTGGTTTAAAGCAGACTGAACGCCAAAATAGAGAGAAACAGGTTTTCTTTTCACTTTTCATATGCACAGTTACAGTGACTTTTCGACCCGTGGTTCAAGGAGCATTGTTCTCACCACCCCAAACTAGACCCATAAACACTCCAGAGCTCAAATAAATGACTCAAAACAAGCTTAGTATGATTGCACCCTGCAGTATGAATTATGGTTTGGTATGTGAAGGTATCTATATGCATGTGGGTGTGTGTTAAGATAAGAAAAGCTTATGCACACATGACTCTATTGTAATAATCACAGATTCTTTTGATGTCCCGGACTTGAAAAAAGCTCTCAACAGGGCGGTTCTCCAAACTCCTAATCTCTCAAAGGTAGTGAAGAGGAGGGGAGGCAGGAGGAAGAAAGAAACGAGTAATGAGGAAGGAAATGGAGAAAAAGAGGAGGATGGAGAACGTCAGAGGATGAGGGAGATCAGTGAGAAGGAGGCCAGAAAGATGGAGGGAGAGAAGGGCAGAAATGGGAAAATGAATGAGAGGAAAAGTGATAAGAACTCTTGCTTTTGAACTTGAAGAGCTTAATTTGAAATGTCAGGGCTACCCCCCACACCCCCCATCATCCCCCCACCTCCTCCCTATTCCCTGCCACATTCCCTCTCCTTAGGAGTCCCTGTTGTGCAGTAGTGTGGATTAAAATAATTAAACAGGCTCTGTTTTAATTAAGACAATAAAGCCGAGAGTCTCTAGGTAAGACCAGAGAGAGATTGAGCAAAAAAGAGGGAGAGCGAGGGAGGGAGGGAGATGATAAAGAAGTCTAACGAGAGAGGCGGGATGATAGGAGGTACAGAGGGAGATACATTATCTCCATTATCTATCTTGTCTATTTCTAGGCATGAGATTGCATTATCTCTTTCTACATAAGTATGTTTGCACTGGTCCTCCATGTACCAAAACCTGTGTGTGTGTGTGTGTGTGTGTGTGTGTGTAGGATAGGTGTTAAGGGCTGCTTGTTTGATGCCTGAATGTATAAATGCATTTATATTGCTTTTCCCTCCACCTTTGAAGCATGCATGTTCGTGTGTTCCTGTTTAGCGCATGTGCGTGTGCGTGCATCTTTATTTCGTCTCCCTCTCAGCCTGCTAATGAAATATTTATTTATTTCTCGGAGCGAGGGCGCCGGGTGGCGAGCAACTCAAATGAAATGTCATATCTCATTGTGTCTTCACGAGAGGAGGGGGGTACAGAGGGAATAGAAGAACAGAATTGCTACTGAATTATATACAGAGGATTCAGAGGGGAGTGATTACATGGCGACGAGGGAGGGGGTATGAAGAGTAAGACGAAGGGGGGGAGAAACAAGTCATTCATCTCCCATCACTTATTGTTGTGTGTGTCATGTTGCTTCTGTCACATCGTCAGCCTGCGGTTCAGAGCTTCAGATGTTGAACTCTGACTGTGACTTCTGTTTGCTGTAGTAGCCTACTCATGCATGCACACACACGTTGAAGTGAGCCACAACAGTGTTTTAACACCACCCATGTAGACATACCAGAGGGACCAGCTACTGCTTATCTAGTAGTAGCTGTTATCATTGCACTAAGAGCACACACACACACACACACACTAGGCCTTGCCACCAACCTGGAGGAGATTAGAACTTCTTAATCTTCTCCCGTTCCTTCTTGTGTTGCACAAACATGCACAAACACACACTCAAACACACTGTGCTGTTTTCTAACAGGAGACTCTTGAGGTACCACTGCGGTATGCAACGCAGGGCGTCACGTGACAGATGAAAGGTGTCAGTAGGCTACTTTTCAGTTGCCTTGCTAGTTTGTCTACATATACTGTGAAATCAACTTGTATTTAGTTTTGACAAATCAGTACCTTATCCCTGTAATTCAAATGTAATCAATGCAAAAATATTAAACATCTATTGGATAGATTGGCCTGAAAAATGTTACTGATATTCATTTTCCCCAGAGGATGAATCCTAATGACTTTAGTGATCCCATGATTTCTCCTCTGGTAGCACCATGAGGTTGACATTTGTGTTTTTTTTGTGAAATGTCTCGACTGCTATTGGATGGATCGCCATGAAATTTGGTTCAGTGATTCTTTGATAAAACCCTGACTTTTCATGTAACACCACCATCAGCTCAATATGTAAATGTGTCAACTATTCCAAATACCTGCAAAACTAATGACAGTCCCATCAGCCTTAGATGTAGGCTACTTTGTGTTGTGCTAATGTTAGCATGTCAACACACTAAACTAAGATGGTGAGCATGGTTACCATTACACCTGCTAAACACCACCATGTTAGTATTATCACTCTGAGCATATTAGCATTTAGCTAAACACACAGAACTGCTAGCATTAACTGTAGCATTTTAGTCTTGTTACAGTTCTGTCATCACATATATACTATAAACATTGTAATAATAGATTGCAAAGACAATTATAGACACCCAAGACTGAACATGCAAGCAGATTTGCTCGAGGTAGTGCTAGCTTGCTACCAGTTGATCCTGTCACCCTAGCATTGCAGGTCTTTGCAGGCCCTCTAGGGTCTCTGTCCCCTTGAGAGGGGCCATACCCTCGCCCTGAGCCTTTCTCACGACCCTACATGTCTGCGCTGCAGGTGCAAAAACACACTGATAAACAAACAAACACACTATGAAAACAAACACAGGCTAATGACGGGACAGCTGTGCTTCGCTCACCAGGGTTCTGTCCATTAGTGAAATGCTTCTTTATGACTTTCCCTTAAGGAGTTAATGTGTCAGGGAGCGAGAGTGGAAGAGAGTTAACACCTCAGCATTCAATATGGCACAAGTCTGAGTCAATTCTCCATCTGTTTTGAAGAATGCCATAGATATAAACTCTGCACTAAAAGAAGGACAACACCTGCTTGCAGAAGGCTTTACAACTCTTACAGAACGGAATATAATTTATTTAAAAATCTATTTTTATCTTTCTTTTTTGTTCTTTTTGGCCTGTTATGTTGTCTGTGATGTGTAATTTTCTTATCATATTTTTAAGTTAAAAGGTATAAAGAAGAATTATTTCTACTGAACTCTGCAGCGATCAACTAACTGAAAATGGTAAATATTCAGATTCCCAGTTGCAAAGGAGCATGACCAAAGGAACCATTGGCAGCAACACACTGAACCTTCAGCTCTGTTCAGAAGCAGGAGAGTGGGGTTGATTAGACAAAGTTGTGTAAAAGTGTGAAACTCAAAACAGATACACTGAGGCAGCTTTTTCTCTATTTATTGCAGAAAAAACACTTCACCCTTTAGGACATTAATATTTCAGTCTGGGATCAACAATAAAATACTGGGGCTATATTTGGGGCTAAAAAGTCAGTCTAAAATTAATTTTCTAGGTAAGAATATTGCTTCGCTTTACTCAGGCCAGGGGCTAGAAATGAGACACACGTACAATATTCAATAACGAACTCCCATCATCCTCTGCTGCAAGCCAGCCCTAAAACTGTGCCAGTCAGCTATTGACGCTTCCTGAAGTTGAAGAAATGATTTGCAGAGAGGTGAAGTCTTTCAATTCTTATTTGGTGAGGTCAGACTGCACCCTATACCCACCTTATACTATGCTTTTAGCTAAAAAATAAGTGAGAGACTATGTGTAGCACAGGTTTTTTTGTATTTGTTTTATCAAATTATTTAGATTGCAGACGAAACAGTACATCTTAAGGCAAAATACATAAGTAAAATATAAGCACTCCACTGGAGGGTTTTCCAATATCTAAGTAGCAACCTCATTGGCCAAATCAAATGCATAAATAGAGCAAAGGCGTATTCTTATTGGTCTGATACAAGATTAGCAGTTTTAACCAGCATGTAAATAAACATGTGTACCATTAAGAGCATGAACTGGCTAAATTCTCTTTGATAGGCCAAACAAAAAGCAATTCTTTGAATAGGAACAATAATTACAGAACAATACGAGCACAAACAATTAGGATGTGAACCTGAAGAAAAAAAACCCTATTTGAATACAGAAGGTGCAATAAAGAATAAAGATGGATACACACAAACAGAGCAAGATTATACACTTCATCACATCACATTGAAAAGGCAAGCTCTATGTCCTTTTGCGGAGTGGCTAGCATTTAAGGTGGTCTAAGCAAAGCAGTCATCATAGTGAAGTGGTAATATAAGGCTGATGTTGCTTTTTATACAGCACACAGATATTTAGACGGACAGTTTGCCCCGGGTGTTGGTCAGAAGTGCACCCAGATTTAATTTCACTCTGCGGCTTAAGAAAACCCACACCACCCCTCCATTGTTGCTCACATCTCAACTGATGAGATGAATGTAGAGAAAAAGAGTTTGTGGAGCCTTCATGCTCTGACCATTTTCACACCCATGCATACAGACAGAGATGCCATTTTTATATTACTGCATTAATTCTGCCTGTCATTGTGTTCATCAATCAATCAATCAATAACTTGTTTTTCCCCAGTGGGGCAATTGGTTAAGCAGTGGTACGGTTACATTTAGCACACATAAAACACAAGGCATATAAATACAACAATTAGACCAAAAATAAGTCAATTAAAAAGATTAAAAAGAAAGTCACGTTGGCCACTTTCTTATTGGCAGGAGTTTATTTGGTTTTGCCCCAACCATTCAGTAATAAGTGATGTATCCATCTCGTCAACAGGCAGCTAAGAGCAGAACTCAACAGCTTTTACATTGATCAGAGAAATAATGTTGATTTTAATAGTTGTTCTTGTTATTGTAAGTTACCTCACAACAACTTGTACAGCTGCATTGTTCGAATCCATGCTTGTCGTTGCAATTTTGTTGCTATTTTGTGAATATAGCTAGCTAGTGTAGCTATGTAGGATGACGACGTCCCCGTTCTTAATCACATCTGCAAAGCTTGGATTAGTCAATTGTTCCTCTAACTGGAAGTCACAGCCTTCAATGGGCACAACACCAGACCTATTGAATTGATGAATAAATCAGGTAAGGATTGTTGGTTTGGAAAATTAAAATACACACACAAAAGAAACAAAATTTGGGCAACACAGATTTCACCGTTTGGAAAGACTGTTTTACTGTTTTCAGACTTTACTGCACCTCTTTTGAAGTCTACACAAGTATAAAGACCTTTTACCATTACCCATAAACCACAATACCTGGCAGAACTTTAAATCTTGATTACTGATAAATGAGGGGGCCATCATGTAAGGTCTGGTGATTAGCTTATCTTCACTATCACCTCAGATGCATGTGTGTTTGGTTGCTAGAAAGTTTTTCATCTTTTTCTATGAAATCACCCTCTCAGGTGTATTCTACAGGTCTGCTGCGAGTGACTATTTTGCATTAAAAGAGGCACAACAGTCCCGATTCAAAAACACTTTTTTCCTTGAAAGCTTGAGAGATTGAAATGTTTGGCTCCGCTGTTCGGTGAAACACAGTACAGCGTGTTGTTCTTTGTTTGATGACATACTGTGTCATACTGTCTGTGCTTATCTCATGAATAAAGGGAGGTTAGAATAAAGCTACGCAGAAGGCTGGCCTCAGTCTGGTGTGTATGGAAAAGGCTGCAGAGCAAGTAATAGTAGCAAGCATGTGGGAGTGTTTAATGGAGAGTGGAGTAATTTGCGCTTTTTAATGATGATTAGAGGAGGAAATTGGCTCAGATTTACAGTGTCACTCAGCACTGAGACAGAGGAGGGAGAAAATAGAATAAAGGCCTCTAAATTGTCTGCTACTCGTGTGTATACATATGTGTGTCTGTGCACAGGTGTGAGACAGAGAGAGAGACCCGTAACGTACGACTGACCCCCCTCACAACACCCATCCACCCACACACCTCCACTTTCAGAGGAAATGTATCACTTAAACCAACTGCAGCTCAGCTCACAGAACCTAATGAATCTGGACTCAATTTTACGCCTAGCTGCCCTTCCAACTGACACACACACACACACACACACACACACACTCTCTCTCTTTCTCTCTCTTTCTCACACACACACAACCACACACACACACTTAAATACTGAGGCAACCCTACCTATAGCTGGTTGGCAGTCTTTGTAACATATAAGGAAATTGGAAAAGTGTGATTATGGCACTGATTGGCAGAAGAGTCTTTTCTCAGACTTTTCCGTCTTCTCATCAACACTTTATTCTCCTTTTGACCTCTTCATTATCCAACAAAACCCTCCTGACATACAACTCTTTCTTCATGGCCATAATATGTCCTTTTTAGCAGACAGAGGTTATCAGGCTAGCTACATTTTGAGCTTTCTAGCTAGCTTTGTAAACCAGCTACTATTAGACTTGCACCTTGAGATGACAAATGTTTCCACTGTCTTCTTATCAGGAACAGGCATTTTACTAGAGATTTTTTGTAATAACGTAAAGGAAAAATATATTCGTTTGGAAAGGAGCAGGATAGAAAAAGTTGCTAAGATGTTAGCTAACAAAGATTGCTAGCAATTTGTAGCAAGCCACTATAGCAGGGTTGTCCTTGTTTTTTTCTATTAATACAGAATAATAAACTCACATCTAACCGAAAAGACTGAGATAAAGTGTTGCATTTTATAAGCAGTGATTTAGAACAGTTATTAAACTGTAAAAATGTACAGAAAATCTGTCATTTAGTTTCACCCCATGATTCATTCTTTCTCATTTTGTTTGTGTTGGGTAATTTTCTGTCATCTGTCGTCACAGAAGTTGTGATTACTAGGGGTAGCCTATTTAACATTTCTCATGTCAATCGAACAAATGTGCTCATTTAATAGTTGTTTCAAACTGCCTGTACAGCTCCATCTATCTCATCCACCCTCACAATATTTCTGGCTGTGACACAGGAAGATGATGAGGTACATCCCTGCCATAGTCTGCCCTACAACGCTCCAATTGGCGTTTGTTACAAAAAGGGAAATGTGTTAATGAATACAATACACTATTTGAATCGCTGAAAAACAAAATGTAGATGTGCATGTGTAGCAATACATAACTATCTGAGTTATCTGAATTTGACACAGCTTGGTAACAAATTTAGTAAACTAAAGTCATCCATGGTTCTTTGTCCCACCAAAGAAACAGCCAAACAACAAACCTTTTTTGAATCATGAGACATGGGTGATTTAGAGATCAGGAACCAGGTACCTACAAATCTTTTCAAGAGCAATTAGATTTCTTTTTTAAAAACCCTTTAAAATGCTAATTGTGAATATTTCAGAACAAAACTCTTCAGTTTGGTAAAAACAAGCTGGGTCTGTGCTGAACTGGTCCCCCTCCTGCACTGAGCCCCCTTTGAGTTTTGAGTGAAAAGCTCTTCAAAATGGTTAAAAAAAAAAGACATTTAGTCTGAAATCACTCCAAAAAATGTGATCATCAATAACAACTTGAGAGGAGAGCAACCTTTAAAATACAGGTTTGTTATGATTCACACAAACCACCCAAAACGTCTCTCTCGAACACACATATACACACAATCAGGTCACATACATTCTGTAATTCTGAAGATGAGTTGTGCAGCTTTTTCTTTTTTGGTGGAGAGCCGTAGCATGCATTTCTCTATTAAGATATGTAAATTCATAATCTCTCAAAAGCCCATTTTTACATCCTTGATTCAAACAGTCTTCATTCTCTCCTTTTTCTGCTTCTGTCTCGAGGTTTGTATGTCTGTCTTTCTGCTCTGCCACCCTCACCCCTCTGCCTCCATCCAACGCCAGTGAAGGAGACTTGTCTCGTCCCTAAAGGCCGATTGTCAGGCATAATTACCATCAGAGAATTAAAGGTTGAAAAAGCAGATTAGATTAGAACGTGTGTTTCACCCCCACCCCCCTTTGCCATTGTTCCTCTGCACTCTTTATTTTTCTCATTATTATTAAAGAATTAAAGAAGAAAGAAATAGAAAATTAAAGAGTGCAGAAAAAACAATGTGGAAAAAGAGGAAAATCTGCAAGAGAAAAAAATAATAGTTTGCATTTGGGCTACAGCTAATGATGGCTATTATAATCAATTATTGTGTACATTATTTTTGTTTAGTGTGAAAAAAAACTATATCATAGAAAAATGGACACGTTCCTAGAGTGCTGATGATGTCTTTAAATGTCTTGTTTTGTGTGAATGTAACAGGCCAAAACCAAGAGATATTCAATTTAGAACGATATATAACCGTGAAAATAGCAAATCCTCACATTTGAGAATCAAGAAACAGAGAATATTCAGCATTTTAACTTGATGAATGACTTAAAGGATTCATTGTCAGATTTTTTTGTCGATCGACAAATGGATTAAACACATTAATTTCAGCACTAGTTTAAGTTTGATATAGTTCCCATGTGATTACACTCAGTTGCCAGTTTAGCGATTTAATTTATTTTTAATACCCTGTTGGACTGAATACCAGTAACACTTCTCTGTATAACTCAAAACCAGGCAGTTCAACAGCACCACAAACTAAACACCTTTTTAAAACATTATAACCTTCATGAAGGGGGCATTTATAGCATAAAAGCATCAGTTTTAGCTAGGTGTACCCCGTAAACTGGAAATTGAGTGTATAATGTCTAAGTATAGACACTTGTGTGCACACACACGCATACAGACGCGTATCGATTGACTGGGCAAACCTTCAATAAAGCTGCAGCTGTCTACCCTCCTCCAACAAACACACCGACACATACACTACATAAACGCCAGTCCACACACACACACACACACACACACACACACACATCCAAACACACTTACATTTTCTCTAAAGCTCCAACACAACCACAAACAAGCGTAGTGCGACTGTGTTTGATATAGTGAGGAGTAAAGCTTGATTTGGTACTTTGGCACCTTGGAGTTTGGATCCTGTCCCCGCTCTTTGGCTATCCTCTGTCATTTCTGCTGTGCCAACTCTGTCGTTCTCTTTCTTACACGCGCGCACACACACACACACACACAAGCACACACACACACGCACACATACACACACGCACACACACAGTAAGACGTGTCACTCA
>JAVQJD010065693.1:0-19618 GCA_036023655.1 Nannoperca australis | reverse complement strand
CCTTCAGCTGCTGCACACAGTACTCATCAATGGGCTCGATCATGTAAATGACCTCGAGGCCGGCTTTACGAAGGCGCTCCACGAAGGCAGAGTTTGCCACCTGGTCTTTGGTCTCGCCTTTGAAAGTTAATGTGAATTGATTTAATCAATGTGCTCATTACCAAATCACATTTGAGAAAACTTTAAAGCAAAAGTATAAAAAGAAAAGAATGGAAATGGAGTTGAACAGCTAACCAGTGATGTAGTAGATATGTTTCTGGTTGTCCTTCATGCGTGCAACATAGTCCTTCAGGGAAACCATCTCATCTCCAGAAGCTGAGGTGTAGTAGCGCAACATCTCAGACAGCTTCTTCCTGTTCTGAGAGTCTTCATGGATGCCAAGCTAAAACATGAAATTATGTGTTACTAATACTGAACAAATGTTCTATCTAATGGCTTAGACTTAAAGAAATAAATTTAGATGGATCAACCTACCTTGATATTCTTGGAGAACTGCTCGTAGTACTTTTTGTAGTTGTCCTTGTCCTCAGAGAGTTCAGTGAAGAGGTCCAGGCACTTCTTGACCAGGTTCTTGCGGATGACCTTCAGGATCTTGCTCTGCTGCAGCATCTCTCTGGAGATGTTCAGGGGCAGGTCCTCGGAGTCCACCACACCCTTGATAAAATCTGAATAGAGAAGATAAACACAGTTAGCCTTCCAAGCTTTAATTTATTAAAGTTAAAAATGCAATAATTCTACTAATAATTTTGACTTTTGAGAGCTAGAATGCTTAGTTCTAAGGCCATTATTGGTCTAAGAATGTGTATGTGAATAATTAGTAATAATGTTACTTACTGAGGTACTCTGGAATCAGCTCATCGCAGTTGTCCATGATGAAGACCCTGCGCACGTACAGCTTGATGTTGTTTTTCTTTTTCTTGTTTTCAAAGAGGTCAAATGCAGCCCTTCTGGGTACAAAGAGCAAGGCACGGAACTCCAGCTGACCCTCCACTGAGAAATGCTGCAGAGACAAGAAGAATGGATTTATTAGCTTAAATAAGGTTGTTTGGTGACACTTTTTTGTATGTTTATTATCAGTAGACTTAGCTTACTTTGACAGCCAGGTGGTCCTCCCAGTCATTGGTGAGACTCTTGTAGAACTCTCCATACTCTTCATTGGTGATGTCATCTGGGTTACGGGTCCAGATTGGCTTGGTTTTGTTCAGCTCCTGAGCATCAATGTACTTTTCCTTGACCTTCTTCTTCCTCTTGTTCTTGCCATCCTTTGTGTCCTCATCCTCATCGGAGCCCACATCTTCAATCTTAGGTTTGTCCTTGTTCTCAGCAGCATCTTGCTCAACTTCCTCTACCTTCTCTCCATCTTCAAGGTCCATTTCCTTCTCCCTTGTCTTTTCAACCTTGCGTATATGAAAAGAGTAGTGGTTTAGGAATGCTTATGTTTAAGCGTGCAATATCATTGGTTATTCTTAGGTTTAAGACGTCCAATTCTTATCATTAATGGAACTTATAACTTACATAAAGTGTAATTGGGTAGCCAATGAACTGCGAGTGCTTCTTGACAACTTCCTTGACGCGCTTCTCCTCACAGTATTCTGTCTGATCTTCTTTGAGGTGAAGGATCACTTTTGTGCCTCTGCCAATGGACTCTCCTAAAAGTAGCAATAAACTCAATGATGAGAACAGTGCCCGGTAATTAGTCAAATTATATTCATCATGCAAATTATTGAATATACTATTATATCAATGAGGGAAATAAATCGTACCGGTGTCAGATTTGACTGTGAATGAGCCTCCAGCTGCAGACTCCCACACGTACTGTTCGTCATCATTGTGCTTGGTTATGACTGTCACCTTGTCAGCCACCAGGTAGGCAGAGTAGAAACCCACACCAAACTGACCGATCATGGAGATGTCGGCTCCAGCCTGAAGAGCCTCCATGAAAGCCTTGGTCCCAGACTTGGCGATGGTGCCGAGATTGTTGATCAGGTCAGCCTTGGTCATTCCGATACCTGTGTCAATCAGGGTCAGGGTACGAGCGTGCAGGTCGGGCCTGATTTCAATCTTCATCTCCTTGCAGGACTCGAGTCTGCTGGGGTCTGTTAAGCTTTCATATCTAATTTTGTCCAAGGCCTGTCAGGAAGGGATAAACTTGTTGAAATAGTGGTGTTTGCATATATGTGGGAACTGCTTACATTTAAAAAACAAAGGTGACATATGGTTAGAAAGTGCTGCTTTTACTTACATCTGAGGAGTTGGAGATAAGCTCTCTAAGGAAGATCTCCTTGTTTGAGTAGAAGGTGTTGATGATCAGGGACATAAGCTGAGCAATCTCAGCCTGGAAGGCAAAGGTCTCCAATTCCTCCTCCATAACGGGTCCAGCTTTCTCAGGCATCTAAAGGAAAGTACATATTATATTATGTTTAATAAATCATAAAATAGCATTTTCTCTAAAAATAACATTTTCATTTACATGTTAGATGTCTTGGAAATAAATCCTTGCTGTTACATTTGAAATATCTTTGTCCCCCTTGTTAAAGATAGCCTCATGGCTTGAGCAAGGCCAATGCTGCTGATGGGTTGGACTTCCCGTTTGGAAAATGGGTGGAGTTCTGATGCTTTCCCCAACCCCCAAAGGCTTCACCATATGTCATTCAACACCTTTATGTTAAAGGAAAGTTTCATAAAGATTTCTGATTAAAGTAGGCCATAAAAGTTGGCATCTATGTTATTCCATTGCATTTAAACACTTCCCCTGCTACTGGACTGTTTTAAGTTTTGTCCAAGATGTGAAACTGCTGTATGTGCTCTTTGTGCCAACTGGTTGTCCTGCTCATCTGCCATTGCTCTCACATTTAGGGTCACCCTGCTTGCCATGTGCTTCTTTCATGTTACAGTCTCACTAGGAAACAGTGGTAAAGAGGCTATTTTGCCACACTGCCAATAACTGATATTTAAAATCTAAATGAAATGTACTTGAATTCATATTTGTGCAATTTTATCTGTTAATTGTTTTATTGTTATGTATTATAATTTAGTATTCTTGTTGTTCTGCCTGTGTTCCTACCATTTAAGCACCCAATATACTTTAAATTGTACCCTTGCAATTTCTTCACATTTAAACTGCAAAGCAAAACCAGCTCTATTTGATTTTAGGTGTTGCAGTCTTACCTTAAATATAATCTTTCTCTCCAGTGACTTCTTGAAAATAGTTGTCAAATGTATCACTGAGCTTGTCTTCTCTTCTAGAATTGCTCCAAATGTGTGCTTCGCTGCTGCTCCTGTGGGGAGTAAGTCTCTCTTGTGAGTTCAAGTGAGTTTTCTATGCAGACCCCACGGCATGCCGGTGTCTTTTTATACTTAAGGGGTGGTTTCTCGAAGCTCCCATTCAGAAGCTTCCAGAAGATACGTTCACTACAGTAAGGGGGTGTTAAGTAAAGGCAGGGAAGGTGGGGGGGAGACACCAGAGCCCTAAAGTGTATGTGCCCTTATAGGGCTGCAGAGTCACAAGGAGTGCCTGTCAATCACAGAGAAAGCTTTCCTGATAGCTTGTCTAGCTCTTAGGCCCCATACCCCCCTGTAAGCGTCACAGCTGTGCAGTGCCTTTGCTATCAGCTGCTGTCCCATTGCCTCATTGGACACACACGCACACACACACACACACACACACACACACACACACACACACACACACACACACACATACACATACACCATAGTACGTCCTATGGACAGCTGGCCCATTTCTTCACATATTTGAAGCAGTTGGAGAGCTGAAATACACATGAAAATGATTTGCTCCTGAGATTCTTTGCGAATGTATACATGGCTTTGTCATATTTTAACATAAATCACATTAATAAACTTTATTATAGCAGTTTGACAAAAATATCATCAGCACCAGGTCCACCAACCAGCTGCATCTTGTGGCCTATATCACCAGATAGACTTTGCATACAATATAAGAAGCCTTAACACAGATGATTTAAGATGATTTGAGTTTATTTGTTGGGATACTTAGCAGGCCCTGGTCCGATGAGCAAAGACAACATTAAGGGGATTTTAAATTGAAACCTTCAGCAATGTAGACCCTGGCCTGGGGATATTGACATGTCTTGTGCCTAGAAGAATTCAAAAAATGATTGTAAGATGTACTGAGGGCCACTTTAATGAATGACTTTCAATGTCATGAATGGACCCTATTTCTCAGTAGAAGGAAGCATGACTAGAACAGTTTTGTAATATGGTTGTTAAAATGCAACATTTAAACTAACCTAAAACACAGAGGTGATGTGTGGCTTGATAGTGAACCCAAGGAATACATATAGCATATTAGTATATAATAGTAATTACACATAATTATGATTAGCAAATTTCAAAAACATACAGCGTGTTGACAAGAGCTAGTAGAGCCATAACACTTGCAATATGCTACTAGCCTATATAGTAAATACAACAGTGTATATGATATATTAGACGACTAGAATAATCTGGTCCAATATGGGTGTTAAAGACTTCAGCTGACCAGAGGATGGCAGTGTATTACACCTGCTACAGATCTGTTATGTAATCAAAATGTTGCCAGTTGATAACAGACACTATAGAAGCTGTCTGTCCATGTAACTGAGGAACATGTCGCAATCATGTAAGATGATATTTCCTGAAGCAGAGAGTCAGATTCCCCATAGTTTAAATAGTTTGCTTGAATAAGATGTTGAGTCCACACATACTTGAACAGTGATACAGAAATGGATGTTTCTGGAATTTAGATTTTTTTTTTTAATAGTGTACCAGACTTGTTTTTCTGTATTTTGTCTGTACAAAGGACAGATATTTCTTGACAACGGACCGTTTTCTCAGAGTAAAGATAATTATATAATTTCAGTCGATCTAAACATACCCACCATAAATGTTGCTGTGTTACAATTATAAGAGACATATTGTTTGTATTTCTTTACATAGGGTACAATTGCGACTTTAAATATATATTGCCCTTTAATCCAAACGTATCTGCGTTCGTAATATCCAGTAGCCTAGGCCGATTCCAATAGACATTCTGTATTTTATTATATGATCACACGTGTTTTTAGTAAAATACGGCATTAAATTGGCACATGTTGTCCGCCAGGTGTATTCATACATTGTTAATCTGTTGGGTGCGGGTTGTTGTGTTTAATGCGGGTTTAAACTATTTTTTCAAACTTTGCCTCACATGACTTTATAATTCTCTGTACGCATGGCTGCAGGACTTCAACGGTTCAACACATGCGCCGTTGGTAACATACGGGGCTCGGACAAGGATGAACGCCAATTTCCAAGATGGCGGCGGAGGGAGGAGGGAAGGAGATGAACGAAATTAAAACTCAATTCACCACACGAGAAGGCGTCTACAAACTCCTCACTCACTCCGAATACAGCCGCCCGAACAGGGTGCCTTTCAACTCGCAGGGCTCCAATCCCGTCAAGGTCTCCTTCGTCAATGTAAACGACCAGTCCGGCAACGGCGACAGGATCTGTTTCAATGTGGGCCGGGAACTGTACTTTTATATCTACAAAGGCGTGAGAAAGGTAAACAATATTGACCGCAGCGACGAAGCCCGCACTGTCCAGGAGCAGCCCGTTGATTTGGCATCTTTAAACGTGTTGCACCCTGGCTGTCAACTCTCTCAGCTTCTGTCATTGAAGTGCGCAGGTTGTCAAGACAAGGCCATGTAGCAGACCAAGCTAAGTTAGGAGCTAATTAGCATTCTTAGCTAACATCGCCACAGTAGTTGTTTTTGCCTCGATGTGACTTGTGTGCACTTCAGAGTCCGTCAGTTGTTTGAGTTCTCAGTGTGTGACAAGCTGCGACACGAGATTTTCTAGTGAACTGGTTAACGTGGGAGAAGTCTTGTCATGTCTTGTGGTGTGTTTGTTTATCCTCGTTCTCTACATGGTAAAGCTATATATGGGCTGTCAGTAGTGCTCACCAGCAGGGTCAACTTTGGCGTTTCTATTACAGAACCAAGTGTTGCACGCTGTTACAGGGGCGTTGAGGAGTGTTTGTTATCCGTGATGTAATGACGAGTGCACTCCACTGTCAGGGTTTGGATGTGATGCAATGTGATCCCGTTTGGTTGCACACAGTGATGATGTCATAGTAGCAAGCCTCGTTTGGTCTTGTTTAGCAGGGATGGTGACTGATGGTGTGGTTATCCCTGAAGCAGCTACTGAATATGCAACAGCCTCCCAATGACAACTCTGCTGCTATTCCTCCAATTCAGGTGCTCTCAGTGGTCTCACAGCATAGTAGAAACTGCGAGAAGAAGTAGCACTTCTTTGAAATATTTAGTATTTTACTTTGGAATATGTATCAGCATATTGCAGATTCAGATCACTTCCTAATTATGGCTGAAGTATTTCAAGTTATTCTTGGAATGCAGGCATGGTGCAATTAGTTTTTCTAAACGACAGACAGAAACAACACAGCAACGTATGCGCCTGTCTCTTGATTTAACTGCCCTTAGGAAGGAAGTGCCCTTCCTGCATTGCAATATTTCTAATTGGTTGGTTGAAAGAAAAGTGACGACGTAGACTTGATGTCGAATAATGATTTAGCACACTGTTAGATCCTAAAATTAGACAATCATTCCACCCTACAAAATATTAACTGTCGCACATACAACAAGTAGTCAAGACCCAGCTTGCTTTTGATCATGTAGTTACTGTTCTGTCTCACCTTGAGTACCTGTAGTGCCTGTAGTGACCTTATCATGATGATCCACTAAAGCTAGCTATATTCCTTCTGCTTCTGAATCTTCACCGTCCCCACTGAAAGTTTAAGTTGACTTCTTCTAAATCACACTTGTGGTTTACGTTTATGTGGACGTAGGTGCTTTTAACAAGTGCGTAGACGCCCACATCACTGATTTACTCACAATGTGCTCCCTTGCGTTGTTGTTAGACATCTTTTAAGGCAGCCCTCCTCATGAATATGTACGAGTGCCTTGATTCAAGGTCCCTCATTGGCCACAACATGAAAAGACATGTTAATATAAATATTAACATAAATATGTTCCATATAAAACCTACCTGACGCATCCTACCGTAATGCATAATTTTCTGTCACATTCTGTTGAGTGCAGGATATGTCAAGTCAGGTTTATTTATATAGCACATTTCATACGACAGGCGTAGACTCAATGTGCTTTGTAACTGAAACAAGGAACTAAATATACATTTCTAGTATTACTGTAAACATAATGTTAAATTAACACAACCAAACTCTATGTGACAGAAAATTATGTGTTTACGCATTTTCTGCCTCCTACTGGGTAGTGCAAGATATGTAAGCAGCTCTGTCCATCAGGTCTGTATTGTCATTTTCCCTTCAGACCTGCTAGGGGTTTAGCTAATTGTCTTGTTTTCCTTTTCCCACAATGAATGAAACAGAATGTTTTTCAGTGATGATTAGGGTCAGTTTTGGGTGTAAACTTGCACATGCAGTAATGGTAATTGCTAATGACTCTGGCCATCCTATGCAAGCTTACATGATTCAAACTTGTCACATGTTAAGGGAAATACCACATTTTAAGTTTGTTAAAACTTAAGTGTCTTGGTTTAAAGTGGTTGTCAACCACTCGCTGGAAGACAAACTAAACAGTTAACCCATATTGTCTGGCTGGGCTGGTCTTCCTCTCTATTTTTGGATCTAGACTTTCCATGTGTTACAGTATCATGCACCAGGAAGAATGGGTTAGCATTTTGTAGACACTGACTGAGAGTAGATGGCAGCCAGCAATGCACTCAATATATTTCCCCCCAGCTACTATTGAGAGATTTTAGTTTTGAAAAAAGTGGTGTTTTTCTCTAGACTGTAAGTGTAATTGACCCCATTTCTGGTGTTCTGATCTGGGAAAGGTTGTCCCCTGGTGCTATTTGAGAGAATCAAATGTACTTAATAGGCTTGATATTCTTTACGGTACTGACTGAAGTATAAAAGGATTATGTGTCAATCTTCCTATACAAGAAAATCTTTGGAGAAAAGCTGTGAGATAAACAAGTGCCAAGTTGTGGAGTTAAGTGTTAGAGGTCACCTTGGAGCAGGAGTAATGTAGTCAATACACATTTAGGTTTTATTTGGAACAAAGTTAATAGCCAAGTTAGTTAACAATCAGTTTTTTCTCAGCATGGTCAAAATGGTTGACCATACAAACTTTTCAAAAAACAGATTTCTGTGTATTTCTTATTGTTCTAGGCAGCCGATCTAAGTAAGCCCATAGACAAGAGGATATACAAAGGAACGCAGCCCACGTGTCATGACTTCAACCCCCTCACAGCGACGGCAGAGAGCGTCTCCCTGCTGGTGGGCTTCTCTGCAGGCCAGGTGCAGCTCATAGACCCAATAAAAAAGGAAACCAGCAAACTCTTCAATGAAGAGGTAGGTTCCAGTCATCGTCAAAGAAATACTGAAGACAACTTTAATCAAACTAACTATTGTCTGCTGTTAGTAAAATAATGAAATACCTAGCTGATCAGTGTTCTCTCTCTTTGTCCCTCTTCTCCCAGAGACTTATAGACAAGACCCGGGTAACGTGTGTACGATGGGTTCCTGGTTCAGAGAGCCTGTTTTTGGTGGCTCACTCCAGTGGCAGCATGTATTTGTACAACGTGGAAAACACCTGTGGCACCACGGCACCCCACTACCAGCTCCTTAAGCAGGGTGAGAACTACGCCGTGCACACCTGCAAGAGCAAGTCGGCTCGCAACCCGCTACTGCGCTGGACAGTGGGTGAGGGGGCGCTCAATGAGTTTGCCTTTTCCCCAGATGGCAAGTTTCTGGCTTGTGCGAGCCAGGACGGCTTCTTGCGGGTGTTTGGCTTCGACGCTGCAGAACTCCACGGGACAATGAAGAGCTACTTCGGTGGCTTACTGTGTGTGTGCTGGAGCCCAGACGGACGGTATATTGTGGCAGGAGGGGAGGATGACCTGGTGACGGTGTGGTCATTTTCAGACTGCAGAGTGATTGCACGGGGGCACGGTCACAAGTCGTGGGTGAGCGTGGTGGCATTTGACCACTGTACCACCAGTGTGGAGGACGGTGACCCCCCTGCTGAGTTCAGTGGCAGTGACGAGGACTTCCACGAGCAGATTCACTTTGGTGCGAGCAGAGATAGAGCCAACAGTGCGCATTCTCGGCTCTCTAAGAGAAACTCTACAGACAGTAGGCCTGTCAGTGTGACCTACAGATTTGGCTCAGTGGGTCAGGATACCCAGATGTGTCTGTGGGACCTAACGGAGGACATTCTCTTCCCTCACCTCCCTTTGTCCCGCACTAGGACTCACACTAATGTTATGAGTGCCACCAGCCCTCCAGCCACTGGACAAACAACGGCGACGACTACTACTACCACCACCACCACCACCACCACCACAACCACTGCTACTCCTACTGTATCCACCACTAATCCCAGTGGCACCAATGGTACAGACAATGCGAGCAACAGTAGCACCAGTGGCAACCCAGCTAACTCCCTCCCCAGCACCCTGCCTCGGTCCAACAGCTTGCCGCACTCCTCCAACCCAACAGGGGGCAGCACCCCCAACAGCCACACGGGCAGCAGCAGCAACAGCAGCAGCACCAAGGGCAACAGCATCATTGACAGCGCTTTCATCGCCACCGGTGTCAGCAAGTTTGCAACCCTGTCATTGCACGACACGCGCAAGGAGCGCCACGAGAAGGACCACAAGCGAAACCACAGCATGGGTCACATCAGCAGCAAGAGCAGCGACAAGCTCAACCAGCTCAGCTCGTCAAGGACGGCAAAAGCCGAAGCAGCTAAGACTCTGGGCACTACGCTGTGCCCGCGCATGGAGGACGTGCCGCTGCTCGAGCCGCTGGTGTGCAAGAAGATCGCTCACGAGAGACTCACTGTGTTAATCTTCCTTGAAGACTGTCTGGTAACAGCCTGTCAGGAGGGTTTCGTTTGCACATGGGCTAGGCCCGGAAAAGTGGTGAGTGACAGGCCTCTCGAGGATACTGTCATGTGACACCTCTTAACCTGCATTGTCCCCGAGTACAGTACAAGCATTCGCTGTATTCAGAAGCTGTTAACGCCACTGTGTGCAGCCAAAGGTTTTGGTTATTTCATGCGAGATTTATACTAAACCCTCAGCATTTTAAAGGTTAATAGCTCATCTTCCCCGGCAGTAAACCTAAAGGCCACACTATTCTGCCTCTTTTGATACGTTCAAGTAACACTGTTGTTTGTTATCAATGTGTGTTATCTGTCTCTCCACAGGGATTGCTATCATCTCAAAACAACCCAGCCAACTCCCCCAGTGGAACAGTAGTATAGCCCCAGTGCTGGTGCTGCTAATGACAGCTCCATGCAACAGAGACGGGGGGATGACCAAGGCCAAGGCCCTGCAGCGCTTCTTCACACACTGTCACACACCACATGACCTCCAATGTCACCTTGATTCTCGCCACTACAACCACGCAGATGCTCTCTTTGTGTTACTGCTCATGTTTAGGTAACTACGGTTGGCCAAGCCAGGGTTAGAAACTTGACCCCCTTTTTGTCTGGGTTTTCAAAAAGGGCGCTATTGGAAGTAAGAGGGCAAGCTTTAAATCGTCCAGGACGTTTATGGGAGGAGTTGACTGGCTCATTGTTCCATCTCTGGTCATATCAAGTCTCGTCTAGTCTGAAAATAACAAACTCTAGTACCCGATCCTTTGTGCCTGTAGATCCTCAAAGACTAGACATGCTGTAAGCATTGTGGGGATGCCTCGACCTAACCTTTTTGTATGGGTTTAATTTGGAAATGTTTCCTATATTTTGTTTCTTAAAATATAGTTCCAGATAAAGGGAATAAGATGAGGGATTGTTTGGGAGCAGCGGAATATCCCCAATGCCAAGTCTCTTTCATTTGTCACTTCCCGGGCGATCCCTTGTGCAGCCCCTGTTCAAGAGAGACTGGAGCTTTTTTTTTTTACTTTCAGAAATATTTTAATCAGACGTGTCACACTTTAAAGTGTATTTGCACAGAGTTTCTTTTGTTCTTGTTTCTTTAGTTAATTTTTTCCCATTTTGAAATCATGTCGGTGGAACACAAGTGAAATATTTTGAAGACAGCTTTGGAAGCACTTGGGGAAGCAGCTTGTTATTGCCCTCTGTCTCAACGCTGGATGCTGCAATCATAGTTTTTTATATGGGAAAAAAATTGTTTGCACTTAATAGTTTGTTAGAGGAGAATGGCTTTACATTTTTGGAGTGTGTAAGGACTCCTTGACAAGGTTAAAATATACATAGAATTTAAAAAAACCTTTGTATGTATTGAACATTTATTTTAATATTGTTTCAGATTAAATGGGCTTTGTATTATATGTAAATATTGTACTTCAATGAATTATGGGTGAAATGATCATTATTACATTAGTTCAAAGATCCTCATTTCAGAAAATAGTGATATTTCTAATACAAAAAATCTATACATATTAAAATGAATCTTGAATATGCAGGTGAAAATGTTTCTTTTCTGTTGTACATTAAGAGACTTCAGGTGTATTTTTATTAATGAAACGTTTGGTATAGGAGATGTCTATGAAATCATCTAACAGGTAGTGCTGAATGCTAGCTAGCCTGTCACTAGATTCCTTTTACAACATGCGCAGACGCAGCGGCCTAATTCAGCCATCACGCCGAGCTCAGGTAAACCACAGGAAGACTAACTCTGGCATAGATCCCCTCACTAGTACCATCCATCAACGTGTGTGAATTCACTAACTAACAAATAAGACTGACAACCGTGTTCTGCAGACAGGACTGGAATCTGACTCCTTTTGTTGTGAGTAATAATTACAGAACTGATGCTGAACTCGTGAACAAAAATCTGACACTGTGTTGAATACTGTCAGCACTTGATGGAAGTGATTGAGGTGAGCGTGTTTTTCGAGCACCCACAGTAGGAAGACAGGAGTTTAACAGTGGGAGCCTTTTCCTCCATGTGACGCCTATTAAAGCAGCTTTGACAGATTACGTGGTCCACTTGTGTTACTTTATTATATAAGTATGCACTTGCCACATGAATCAGTGTCTTCGTTGTAATCTATTGTGAGCGTGATGTTTCATTAGTTGGGAATATACAAGAATGCCTCGATCCACAAGGTCAAAGGTCAGGCTGAACACAACATGCATTTATTAGTTATCCTGCTGACAGAACGGACGACCAAACACTGATTCATATCACTAGCATATAGTAGCATTCAGCTCTGTGTATTACACGAGGAAGTAGAGCGATTTTTACAAGACTGACAAGATAATACTGGTAATAAATCAGATCTGGCAGGCCATGTTCGGACATGGTCACCATCACGCCTGAGCAGCGCCTAAGTCGCGTAACCTCTTGCTTTTCCTTTCGGCGTCCATGTTAACAGGTCAGAGCAGCCACACAGCCCGCGTGAGATGCGTTCTCAGCAAAAATACACAGTAAAAATGCTCAAACCAGCAACAGCACACATTTCAGTTTCAATATCAGTATCTGTAGAATGTGGAAAAGAAAGTTGTTTAACTCCCCAGTTAATTGGCCACATGCCTAAAACATGTTCAGTCTAAACTAAATATAAATGAAATGTATCATGAAATGAAATGAAACGGTATTATTGATTGTTATCAAAGGCAGACTCAGTGTAGAAAGGCAGGGCTGGCAGCAGCAGGAACACCACACACGAGCCAGAGCCAGCAGTTCAGCGAGGTGTGGCCTAGAATTAAGGGAATGGAAACATAAGCTTACTGCTGATCCACTCAACTGCACAGATCTTTCTAACACACCACATTAAATATCCACAGTATGAGCTTATGAGCAAATGTTAGCCCAGGGTCAGTTCTTTCATTGAAGGCCCTGCAAATATGAAAGTATTCACCTGCAATTAGATTTCTTTCTTTGTCACACCAGGAGGTGGCAGAGTTATTAAGGCCCTGTCACACAGGTGTTTTCAGTTATCAGCTCATTAGACCTCCTGGAGACATGCGGGACATTCTGGAGGTATTAAATCAAACTTCTTTAAAACCCTGTGCTCCCACACAGGTGTTTTCATTTTATTCTGGTTGATTAGACCTCTGCTTCGGTCGCTGCTGTGTGGGGCTGTGCTGCGAGTTACGCGAGGTCAACAACGTCCATACACTAATAAAAAAGGTAACGGTGTAATTTTTGCCCCACCTGAACAGGTAGGTGCAAGAACATTGACAGGAGACTGAGGGCTGTGTCAGTCAAACACAGTTAAGCCTACACAGTCCTAAGAGGAAGTATAATAAGTGAAGAAGGACCAAGAGTCTTTAATAAAAAATGGTAAAGGTGCTAAACATGAGAGCGAAGTCAATGGGTATTTTGACGTATCACAATAGAAGCACAGGTGTAATAAAATGAATGATGGCTCAGTTCCATTTAGCTGTGAAGTGTATCAATAGAAACACGTGGGCCTACAGCTTTATGCAGTGTACACTCCGAGATGTCGACCCACTACAAATGGGTTTTACATGCTCCGTCTGCAATCTAGTCAATAACAAGTAAGGGCAAATCTTTTCATTACCTTCCACATTCATTTCTGTCTTACTATTCGTACCTGGAGCAGGAAAAGTACAAGTTTGTAGCATGTCTGGGTTACAGTTGGCCAGTAGGTGGCAGTATTGCTCAGACAAAGGAGAGCTCGAGAATTCCTAATAACCAGGAAGTAAACATGCATTTGATAACAACTATCACTTGATCAAACAGGGGAATCATATAGTCCATATATGTATATCCTGTTGTCTCTCTCTGTGTGTCTCTTTACAAATGTATTCCTGCTACTTCATCCCACTACTTCATAAATATTTTATACTCCAAGTGGGGAATAAAACTGCTCCTCCATAATTTATGAGTCACTTTTAGGAGAAATACGAGCACTTGCAACCATTAAACCAGTGGTCTGTGGCATCACACTGAGGTAAGGGGTGGAGAGTGTGATCAGCAGGCTGGAGAGGCCCGATCATCCTGTCAGGGTGTCAATCAACACATGACAGGCTCTGACTCCGTCTGATCCCCCCTGAGCTGCACACATCAATGCTGAGCAGGTATCAGTCGGGGTTGGAGGGATGTCTTACATAAAAACATCACACTGAGTATAATATATGCTCTCTTATGTGTTTTTTCTGTCTCTAAGCTGCATATGCGGTCAACCTCATTCATTAATTGTAAACAAACTCAACCACCCTTTAATCTAACTGGCCTTTTGAATAGCAATAAAAACACTGTAGCAGACAGTAAGACCCATTTATCTTGCATCCCCAGGGAAATAGGTCCCACTCGATAAGAATTCCACAGATTGAGAAAGAATACCATTGCGTCTGCAAGGTCCTGCTTTACCATCTTCTCAGTGACGCAGATCCCTTTGTGTACCTCTATATATTGACCCAGAGTTTTGTTTACCTAGCAATGTGAGCAACAGCTATGAATGATTAATATAGGCTCTTAGAGCAATGCGTCTAAAGAATGAGCAGCCTTCAATGTGTTGCAAAAACTTTAAGATAATGGAGTGAGAAAATGACAGCATGACATGTGCCTTTTGGTTACGTCAGTGATAGATTTACTTTGAACAAACAGGTCTAGTCAGATTACCGAAAGGATCCACTTAGCAAATTCCACAGGGATATTTATTTAGCCCATTCTTGAGACCTGTAGTGAGTTAAAAAATGGAGGAATGAATTAGGAAGTAGGGATAATGAATTGCATGATAAATTAAATGGAACACTGGAATCCAAGCTTCTTTTAAATGGCTGTATTGGTATTTGGCAACTGGGAAACTTTAAATAGGTCATTTTCTAGCACTTTGTTGATTTAAAAAAAACGGATAACCACCTGTATATTGGAAATAAGGGACAAAACTAAACATATGTACCAGGAGGGGCTAATAAACTAATTTCATTATCACTCTCAACTTAAAAATCCACAATTACTGCTGTTTTGGCTACTTGGGGGCAGCAGAAACAAGCTGTGAATACAACACTGACATGGTATTAGCTTTTAAGCAAACCTGTTAGCAAATATCTGCCAATGTTGAAGAGCAACATTGTAACTCCTGAACAAATTATCATTATCACTATTTAGCTGCTAAATGCTCCACTGTTGTTGCTAACTATGTCCGTCAGCTATTAGGTGCTAATCAGAAAGCGCACAGTTGTTTTTCAAGCTTTTCTTGCTAGCGGGAGGCTAGCAGTTAGCATTTCTGCTAACAGCTAGCCTGCCAACAACTCTGAGAGCCGGCGAGAGTGAAGCAAAAAAGGATGGAAAACCAAAACAATAAGCCGAAAGACACTAATAGAGCTGAGCGGGACTGCTGGGGGAACTGAGTCGGTTGATAGTTCTCTACAGGTTCATCACTACAAATGACTCATTTCACTTCACATTACACGTTGCCATTCTATGGTTAGCACAAACATATTTAAGGTTCATGATTTACACCTTTATGAGGGCTGTATTTTGTCTGTATGCCCCAGCAGTGTATTATTCCACAGCCGGGAGTTGGTGAAGAGGAAGAAAAATCCACACACTTTCTACTTTTACAAAAAAGAATTCAGAGGAATGATTACACCTGTAGCTACCTCAAGGCACATCAGAATTTTAATTATAACAGGACGTAGGTTATCTTTTCATGCAGCCCCTTTATTTTTTTAGCTTGGCTGTTTGATAAAAAAAATTCCTGTATTTGTTTATCTTATACTGACTTTATTGCTCAACTGAATTTGTGATTTTTATGGTTACATTTTGTATGTTTTCTTTTATTTCATCTGTCCTATGTTCTTGGATTGTCTTGTTTCAGTGTACCAATGTGCTATTAGATTAATAGGCAGTACAGATAATTGGCCCATCAAAATATTTAATGCACAATTTAAGGGTTTTTCCTTTTCATTCCTGCCCTCAAATACTGAACTATGTACAGTCTGCAAAGGCAACAGTACAGTTTCAGCAGCTCCAGCATCAGTTCACCATTAGTCACCAAGAATCCAGAGCACAGTGGCACTTCCTCCTATTCTCAATTCTATTCTAAGCTGTTTCCCTTGAGAAGTGGGCCTAATAATTGGGCCTCCACCACCGTGGGAGCAGCTGCACAATTTGCCAGTCACATGACCTCAGCACAGCAGTCCCGGAGTCACATGTCTTCACACTGCACTAAGAATTAAAGTTCACACATTGGAAAGAAAACCAGACTTCTTACCCTGCAGAGATTGTGCAGTCTGTTTGTCACAGGGATGCTTTGTTAGGCTTCGTCAGTCTTACTGAACAGCTGTGCCAAGGATATGTGCCTTACATTTAGCATGTCATATTTAATTCATGCAATGTTTAGGAATCTAATGTTGAAAGCCAAGTCTTGGAAAGGTCTCCAGCAGACTCTGCATTTAATATGAACTGCATGGAGAGTCCAGTCAGCGATAACGTTGCAGTTTTTCCAGATTCTGAACAGTGTGCAGAACTGATTGTTAAACATTGCTGGAGGGGGGGAGGGGTGGGAATCAATGCAGCTTCAGAGAAGCCACCGAGTTTGGGGCTCAGCGGAAACCATCGATACTGAGCTGTGGTCTAAGCGCTTAAAATGTAAATGCGTCTTCAACAGCAACAACGCTAAAAAGATAGTTGTATCACAGTCTTGGGATCTCTCCAGATGTATCGTGTGCATCTATCTGTGAAATCAAAATCTCTGCACAAAGATCAGAGGTGCAATTGGCATAGTGTTAAGCAGGACGGTGATGCACTGCAACAAAATAAAAACAAACGCCCTGCCCGGACCACATCCTCCCTCTGTCAAACATAGCTTAACCAAAAACACTGTAATTTCTACTGTGTCCCTATCATGTTAGCATCTCCGGCAGGTTTATTAATGCGGTGATCTTTTCTGCATTCACAGGAGTAACGAAACCTGCTAAGTGGGAGATTATTTAAATGGCACAAGGTGTCTCAAAGGATGTCCTTTGATCTCAGCAAATGTATGATATAAATATCTTCTAATTAATTATGCATGCACAGTGGGATTGCTAAATCCACAGAATCACCAAATTCATGACTGGCCCCGATGAGCCTGCTCTTCCCAATTTACCACTATTTAAGAGATGTTCTACATTTTTGGTAACTTAAAAGTAACCAATCCGAAAGCATTGTTAGAGAAAACACAATATATTGTTTAGTATATTATTGTTAATTACAACTTACAAAACAAAGCAGACTTGCCAGGAATCACTTCAATAATTCGACGTAAAGACATATTTGTGTTAAAGAAGCCAAAAATCCAACATTCGTCTTTATTTGGAACAGTCCAATAAAACAGGCAATATGAAGAATAGTCCATAAAGATTTACTTTTAAAAGGCTTTTTTTCTTTATAGAGGATGCAAAAGAGACAATAATATATAATAGTTGCAATTAAGGTCACTGTAATCGAACATAACTCTTGCAGAGTTCATGGTCCCTGATATCTCCCCAGCCCCCGTTTTTCACATGTGGGGCCACCCCTCCGGCCCCGTTGGCAGGCAGTCTCTTTGCTATCAGGAGGTTCTTTGGGAACAGCTGGTTCCCGCTGCTCTGGAGGATGTTCTCTATCTTGGTTTTCTGGCTGATCGGCATGCAAGAAGCCTTCTTGTGATGCATGCCACAGTCTCCGGCGTGGAAAATCCGCGGCGCCTCACTCACCATGACCTTCCAGTAGGAGGGCAGGCAGGACACAGTCAGGTGTTGTAAGGACCAGTCCCAGTTGTAGTCGTCATAGGTGCAGAACGTGTCTGTGCAATGGATGAGCTTCTGGTACGTCTCTCTGCTCAGAGCCATCCCCATGTTGTGCTCAGTGGACTTCCAGGCCTTCACCTCCACCTTGTTTGCTTTGCTGGAGTAGCCGATGTGGCTGTAGCTCCCCAACGAGAGGATGTCGCAGTCGGAACACTGCTCCCTTTTGAGAGCTGACATCAGCTTTAAGAGATGGATAAAGTCTGAGGACAAGAAGTGATCCTCCTCGATCAGCAGGACCAGACCCTTGTGGTCTTTCAGAACCCGGACTCTGTCCCATACAAAGTGCAGCTTCCACCACCAGTGGTGCTTGGTCTGGGAGAACTTCGCCTCACGGTAGTGGCCGAATGAGTCGGGGTACTCTGCATTGATGCAGCCCAGCTTTAAGGCGTCTTTTTTGGGAATGTCTCTGGGGCAGTCCCTGGGGTCGTGTCCGGGGAACTCCTGGGGGTACAGCTGGATGCTGAAGGGGAAGAAAATCTGAAGTACCTGGCAAAAGTCAACAGCGGCCACCACTTTATTTATGTCGGGGGACCAGAAGTCATGGCTGAATATCAGCAGTATGCTTTCCACACCTCTGGCCTTCCTCAAACTGTCCACTAATAGCTTAAGGTAGTCCGGTCGGTTATGGACCTGAACCACCACGACCAGATCGTCCTTCTGTCGCGCCGCCTTAAACTTTTCCTCATTTTTTATAGTCTGGTCGAAGTTGAGCTGGAAAACAATGCCACGGTAGACTAGCGTGGTGTTATCTACCTCTGGCTTGGGTATCTTCTCTTTGTCCTTTGCCTTTTCCTGGTGTGTGTCATTTGCTTGTACAACAGGAGGTGGAACAGGTGCCCGGCTGACCGCAGGTGTGGCTTGCACCTGGATATGATTGTTGATGCTACTGCTGCTGCTGCCAACACTGCTGCTTCTCCTCCCTGTCTCCACTTCCTTTGGGAGCGATCCACTATCGTTCTTCTTCTGCCTTCCGCTGCTCCAGAAAGCCAGGCCACAGATGACAACCACCAAAGTCAGTATCACCACCTTCCTCTTGTAGATTCGGAATCTCATGATAGGGGGTCAGCCTCTTGCGAAAGGAGAGAAGTTGATTGTAGTGAAAACAAACAAAAAGAAAAAAGCACAGGCTTGCAGTTGTAACGTCGTGCTCTGAAAAGGAGGCAAGCCTGATTAAAAAGAAGCTGTTATGAGGCTAATTCTTGGCAAAATGAACTGTTGTAAACATGGATCCCGCTGGAATGTCATTGATGGTGGATGAATATTCCATAAGGCATGATGGTTGCTGGGAGGCAGCAGGGTAGCAGTGTGCATGAACCACCTAAATGAAAAATAAATCATAAATAAAGTTAGGTGCATCGTGGCAGGTAGGGCTCAGCATTATGGTTGAAATCGCTATCACAACCATGATGACAATAATTTCCAATATCAATATGCAATATAAATCACAATATTGCAAATGTATACAAAAAAGCCTATTCAAGGGGACACCTCTGAATCTTGTCCTGTCCAATCAACAGCCCACAACCAGAAAATGTTACATTTAACATAATATAGAGAAAAGAAGCAAATCCTCATTTTTCACATGCTGGCACTATCAATATGCTTGGCAAAAACGAATGATACGATTAATTGATGATCAAAATTGCCACTGATTAATTGTCTGTGTATCAACTAATCGACTAATTGTTTCAGCGCCACAGCAGAGCAAACTCCATTTGCTGATGAAGACCTTGGAGGTGATGCTGTGGAAAGCTATGGGACAAGCTACCGAGCTTGTGCGGGGGGGGGGGGGGGGGGGGGGGGGGGGGGGGGGGGGGGGGGGGGGGGGGGGG
>JAVQJD010065691.1:0-32645 GCA_036023655.1 Nannoperca australis | reverse complement strand
AACCAGTGAGGGGAACAGCTTCGACAGCCTGACGGCCAGGTGCTTGTGATCGCTCACACCTTTC
Source organism: Nannoperca australis (assembly GCA_036023655.1). Taxonomy (NCBI): domain Eukaryota; kingdom Metazoa; phylum Chordata; class Actinopteri; order Centrarchiformes; family Percichthyidae; genus Nannoperca; species Nannoperca australis. Next base: position 32,581 of record JAVQJD010065691.1, on the reverse strand, counting down.
TGGACGAGTCGTCCGTCCATGTCCTCGTTGTACCACATCGTCCACTGGGTCTGGACCTCCCGCAGCCAGCTCTCTTCTCCTGAGGCATTGTGCAGGATGATGTTGTAAAGCTGCTTCATCTCTTTGATGTTTTTCCTCGTCGGGTACCTGGTGCCGTGTCTTATTAAGGCAGTCAGATGAATTTCGCGACACTGTGCAGATGGGGTCTGCAAAATTGATCTGTTTACAGCAAGTATGTCCTCTCTGAGATACGGGTTCACTTCCTCATACCTCCCTTTTGTGCTGAAATATTTGGCGATTGCTGGTATATCTGGATTGCCCTCAGTATTTACACAATTAAGTAAACTGCAGGAGATTATGAGGAAATGAAAGATGGTGAATTCCCCACGTAAAGCCTGCATGATGTACCAAAGAAGAGGCTTCAAATGCAGCTGTCCCCAAAACGTTTCCAAACCCAACACATCTGCGTGATGGCATCGAAAATGGGACCGAGCAGAGTCCAGTCCAGTTTGTTTACCCCCAATTTCCCCACAGCAGCCTATTGGAAAATAAAGTAAACACGCAGTTGTTTTACAGGGACACAGTGTTATTTGGAAGCTATTTGTTTTATCTAGTCTCTGACCACGACTAACTATACTCATTATCACAGCTGTAGTTTCACTTCAACTGCTTTCAGATCAAAGCAGTACGATAAAACATTCACCACAGAGCTGAACTCATCAAGAGCATTCGTTTCTGCTCTGCGTCACATTTGAGATCTGTTTGGCCTCGTTTATTCGGGGCAGAATGGGTGACCTGATTTAACACAGTTTGCCACAAAGTCTTAAACACGTGACTTTCCGTTTTGGGGAAAGAAGGGACAAACTTGATCCCAGATGTGTTAGAACAGTTGTGTTGTGTTGTGGGAAATAAAACATCAGCACTAAATATAATGTTATTTTAATTCTCACTTGTTGGCTGGCAATATTTCAATCACTAGAAGATTAAGTGTAAAAATGTAAAAGTGTAAAAACATTTCGTGTTATAGGTGAATTTCACTTTCACTTTAGTGTATTTTTAATTGTTGCTTCACAGCCTTACACTTCATATTTAACTCACATTACTCATTTTGGTCTGTTTTCCTGGAGCCAGTCCAAAGCCCCTGTGCTAGCTGTAGGTGATTGATAGATGGTTCAAAGCTGGATAAAGCTCCTTGAATCAAATAATGAAAGAATTTTTATTCCTCTAGAAAAATCATGGCATGTCGTGGCATGTTCTTGGCTGTGAAGACTTAACCAGGGCCTAGGACATTAAATTATTTCTTTACAGAAAGGTCTGTGCTGTGCAGGTCACAGTCGAGCAAACATGCTTTACACAGTAAAGAGGCTATTTCAGATTAAACAGATAACGTCCCGTGATATGAATGCAACAGATCAACTGTGGATACATGACAGGAGTCACGTATCAGATAAGTCTGATAAGGATAAGTTACCTCTACAGACAGCAAATGCTCTGTCAGGCTAAACAGAAGAAAATGTACTCAGTGGGTATTCAAGATATGCCAACTCAATTATCCTATCTCATCAAGCAGCATAAGCTGATCAGTCGTATCAAAAGCAGCGTGAATGAAAAGCAGAATTAGTACAAGTATGCATTTAAATGTCAAGTGCAGTTTGGCGGAGTGATGCTTGTAAAGTTCTGAAAACTTCAAATCAGAAAGGTTTTATTGCGTTTTCTAGAGCTTTTTAGGACTACTCAATGCAACATAATCATTAAACGATAATCATTTATCGTTTTACTAGAACCAGATAGTTTTGCTCTACATTTATCAAGAGTTTTGTCTGATGTCCTTTATAAACGTGGAACAAATTTGATTGCACTGAATATCAATTTGAATATTTTGTGTAATATTATTAATATTGATCTATTATTATTGATTTCAGAAATCAGTCCTTTATTTTTAAATTATTTTATTGTACCATTAGAGTTATATTTTCAAACCACAGTTTACGTTCAAAATGGAGTGTGTCAAGTGAAAAATATTTGGCCTGCTCAAACTTTCACCAATAGATGGCTTCAGTGGGAGAGTTGGCTCGTGCTGTAACTGCTGCATTCAAGCGCTCCTCTTGTGCTCAAACTTCAGAATTCAAATGTTTAAATGTGTCTCGTCGCGCATTATTTTGCAAAATAAAATCTAAGAAATAAGTGTTTGGAAATCGAGTGTGTTGCTGCGACCCATCGCGCCATATTCCTCCTTTTATCTTAGAGACGCTGAAGTAAGGGATAACGTTTGTGTCGGTACGTGAAGGCAGCACGTGTGACGGTGGGAAGGGAACTCCCCGCTTCTCCAGTCTCAAACCGCTTATCCATGAAAACACTGGACAGACTCGCCGAGCGATTGCTACCACATTGCGGTCTTAACCACTTCGATTTGAAGAGAAGCCCTTCAACATTTCGACGGCAAGGTAATTACGTACACATCTTTACTGCTCTTTTTGTCGAAAACAGACCTCGCTGTCCACGGAGCCCTGTGGGAGGTTCGCGAGATAACACGTTGGCTCCAAGTGGTGGCAAGATAACAGTTCATGGGTTATGCTATAAACACAAACTCTTGAGTTAAACATCGTGGTATTTTAACACAACGCTAATCCGCTGATTGGTACTTCTCGTGCGTTGTGTTTATAGCCAGACGTAACGTTAGCTAACTAATGCTGCTCTCACTGGCCTTGTGTTGAAACATTTTATCAGTTGACGACAAGCCGTGTGCCGTTATCGTTTATCCCGATCCGACGTGATGAGCGGAGACGCTACGCTCACTTCGCGCCGTCTTGGCGTTAACTCGAGCAAAAATGTTGAGCCCGTTTACAGCCAGGTTACAAATACAAATGAACATTTCACAGCCTTGTAATACACGACCATGTAGCTAACCGTTACCCCCCCCCAAAAAAAAAAAACATAGCGCTACGAATGCACGACTCCAGTGTGGGTTGTATTTTAGCTAACAAGCTATCTAGCTAAAATACAGAAGACGCCAGCTTGCCTGTCTATTTTTAGGTGGTCAGACTATAAGCTCTTAAACCACACTATACAGTGGCCGCCGAGGCCTTAATGTGAATGAAAGCAGTGTTTGAGCCACTTGTGTCAGCCGTGATTTTGATGTAACACTATCTCACAGGTTAGCATACTAACGTTACGGTGTCTGCGGCTCGCCAATATTATATAATGTATTCTCAGCTGATCTCTTTCACTGTGAATATTAACTCCGAGTATTAACGGCAGTCACGTATTTGTTTTCTGCTCTGCGTCTCTTGGCAGGGTCACATTTGCCTTGTTTATTCGCCTAAAAACTGGGCGGAATGGTTGACGTGATTAAGCACTGTAGCCCACAAAGTCTTACACAAGAGGGGGCGAACTCATCACAGATGTTTGAACAGTTGTTGTCATTGCTGGGAAGAGAAAACGAAGAAGACACATCTGCTCTGTTAGCAGGGCGTACTGTGTAAGGCCACAGTCTTCTTCCCGGACAAGCCAACAGAAACAGTGATCGAAATCAACAGGGACAGGTCTGTGCAACCGAACTGGTGAGAAAGCAACTTTTCACGGACGTAAACAATGTGACTGCAGTGAATGTCAAGGGGGGCAAAATGTTAAAGCGAGTCAATGGGGTTTTTTGTTGGCAATGCGTCCAGCCCAGTTGCAGAGACGGCCTCATTGCCAAAGCAAAGCATGTCAGACTATCAACAAGTGGAAACAATGAGTTTTCTGTAGGCGCAGTTCTGATTCAGCCTTGCAAAACAGTCTCAGCTGACAACCAAATGCATTGACCAATAGTAGATGGATCATCAACTTCCTCCGGCATGGAAAAAGTGCTTTCATGTCACTGTTGTCTTTATGAAGATCACTTAATGACAAAAAAGAGTTTTCCTATTCCCTTAAGTTTTCCTTTTTACTAAACTTTAACTAAACAAATGCGTGTGTTTTCTAACGCTGGATGGATCACACATTCCTGCTTCTCCAGGGAGGCTGTTGGCTACTTCCTTGGGCACTTAATGGCATCAGTGTGAGGTGTCATTTTTTTAGGAATGAAAACGTTGCATAGCTTTACAGGATATGACTCGGTTAGTCAGCGCTTCAGATATTCCATAGCGAGCTGATGTAGCATCCCTCTTAGTGAGGTTTGCCCTTATCTGTGACCCGTGTTTGTGTCAGCTTGTGCAAATGTTAATTTCTTATTTTCTGAAGGAGACACGCACACACACACACACACAGCACCAGGTAATTAGGAGAGAAACAGATTTCAACAGGACAGGATGAGGAAGACAGATGAAACCAATACAGCAATGGGAAAGAATGAGTGTAACAATTACAGATTTTTGGTTTAAATAGTCGGTTTTAAAAACATACTGAGAGTGTGAACTGTGCATATTTTGGTTGTCAGCTTAGCAAGTATTATTATATAATGTATAACTCACCATCAACGTACTCTATATTTAAAATTAATATAAAGTGCCAAAGACCAACAATTGATATTGAAATTAGATTGTTAATTCAAAACCTTACAATAGAATGGAGAAGATGATCTGCTAATATTATATGCTCAGAAGATCAAAGCTGCATTAATATATTGTATTATTAAACTTCTCAAGTAAAGTATGTGCTGGTACCTGCCCATTTGCACTATTATGTATTCTATTATATATAAATATTATATACGTTTTTAATGGTGTGCATTGTAGGTTCCTTTGCTGTACTTTGGGATAAGCCTAAGAATACTTTCCCATTGAGGTAGAAAATAAAGTAAATCTAATCCAATATACAGTTTTTACCACACCAGAACATATATCTTTACATAGTTTCTTTTTCAAATTAGACTTTATGGCAGAGCAGTTGTGTTAGATTGTACAGGTGTACCTAATCAAGTGGCCACTGAGTGTATATTGGACCATTTGACCTTTTAGGTCCACTACAAATGAATGTTACATGTTTTGATTTGTATTCTTTAACTATCCCCTCCATAGATGTAAAGTAATCTAACCCCCTGTACTCGAGCTTCAAGGTACATTTTAGAATGAGACAAAATTATACATCACTGCCAAGTCAAAGTTTGCATTACCTGCCAACATTTGCCTGACAGAGCCTGAAGAAGATCTCCATTAGGCCACTGCTATTGATATAGCATGTCCAAATGACCCCAACTTTTATTTTGTTGTATCACCTATCAGTTTTGTTTTTAAATACGCTACTGGTCAAAACCACTTTAGATGCCAAATGGGGGAAAACACTGTCTTTGGACATTCTAAAATTGATACACATTTGAAATGCATATTGGTCTTTTCTAAAACGATTACACATTTGCAAATGTGAATATCTGCTCCTCTCCAGCGTATTTGTGCCTTAATACTCAAACCACGGCTGGGATATAATGCTATTACCTGATGGGTAGGGTACTACAACTCCAGTGCCAGCCAATAGCCATCGATCATTTGATTTCCATCACAGGCTTGCCTCGAGAGAAACAATATCTAATGGCTTTAATCTCGTTTCTGCCATAATTAGAAACGCATGAAGTTTTACCGCCACTCACATGATGTCCCAGTTTCTTGTGGCCTACAACTGCTTTTTGGAAATCTAGGCTAGTAGCACTTTGATGTAGCCTATTTTGTGTTTTCCAGAAATGAAATTATGTCAACATACGAGATGAAATTTTAATTATCCTTGTGGGACAGAAGGGTGGTGTTTAAGTTGTGTAATGTCATCTTAGTTGGCAGAGCTTTGTTTGAATAAATGAAGGAGCCGCACAGACTTTAAATTCAATTTGGCACAGTCTGAAATGATGTGTCTGTAAGGGTCTGCATTACGCTAGATGATTCAGGTACATGGCGGATGTAGTGACAAATGCATGTGGACAAGGGTGGGGGGTTGGTTGTTTTTTTTGTACTATTGTCTAACCTGCGCTGGGTATCCCCCCTGTCCAGACTTGTTTCGAGTAACTCCCGGTGCCTCCTGCTTTCCACTTATTTCTTAAGGTGATTGGTGCAAATGCAATATTTCACTTGTTTCAGCAGTAAAACAAGCCCTTAAGTAGACTAATTGCTGTAGACCCGCCCCTGCCCTAATTTCTTGCACATTTTGGCCTATTTTAAATGTAAAATCCAACATGATGCTATACTGGGTAGATGGTGTGACTTTGACCAAAGGCAGGCCAATGTGTCAGTTTGTGTACGCAGCTGCCCTTGGAGGATAACCACACATTAGATTAAAACCAAATGATGTGAATGTGACACTTACTTCTAGCATGGCCGAAAAGAGTCCTGTGACAGACTGTTTGCCTCAACTAACGATTGTTTTCATTATCGATTCATCTGCCCATTAGTTTCACAATTAATCGTTTGTTCTATAAAATGTCAAAACAATTTGAAAAATGCTCATCACAGTTTCCCAGAGCCCAAAGTGATGTCTTCAAATCGCTTCTTTTGTCCAACCAACAGTCCAAAACCCAAAGACTCTTCATTTACTGTCATAAATTTCACGGGAGATTGTGCAGGTCAAAGAGGCACAGACAGCATAGGCCTCAACTCAGTGTGCCCAACACACGGGCAAATCGTGTGTCATCAGGTTATGTTAGTGTCTTAAAATAGTATGTTTAATGTGTGAAAGAAGGTGAACAACACGCCCTAGTTGCTGGGGTTCAAGGACCATTCAACAGTGTCAACCATAGAAAAACATGCAGCTTTGAATTTACATATTTCTGCCCAAACATGCAAAGTTATTACAGGTCTGTTGAGCTGCCAGTCTTGTTGACACAGACCATTGCAGTTCAGATGTTTATTAATGAAAAAGGCTGCACACTAATTACTCCCCGTTGACAACAAGTCCCCCCGTGGGCTACCCTAGATATCATTTCTGATGCATTCGCTCAACAGGCAGTTGAACAGAGGCAAGTGTTGGTCCTCTGGGGCTGTGAGCGCCTGACATCCTGATAAGTGACTCATAAAGCTGCAGGTGGTTTCCTCATTAGCAGATGGCACCTACCAGTACAGTGGCTGCTGTGCCATTACGCCCCCCCCCCCCAAAGACTTGTGCAAGAACCATCAATGTTTTATGGTCTGTCATCTTTACCCATGGCAAAACACCTTAATAAACAGACTGATTGGGCATTCTGCTCCGTGACAGCGGGGGCTGCTAAGGTCTGTATGATGAAGCACAATTTCAACTAGGGTTTATTTACCCTGTGTTTTTCTCTTTTAATAATGGCATGTAATCTGCACAGACAGATCAGCATAGTGGCTTGTAGCTTTAATCAAATGTATTTAGGGATGAATGATTAGAGAATCCAGGTATTTAGTCACTTTGAATAGAAACAGCTAATTTTAATGAGAATATTATTCAGTGGATATTTGGTACGTTCACACACTACAAAAACTGATGCCACACCTCCTGATTGTGGTTTAGTTAGTGTACTAGCAATGCAGACAAAAGCAACACAGTCAATCGTAGAGTTATGAACACACCCATTGAAGTGCCTACGCTGGAAAAAAAAATGAAATGGTAACCATTTGTTTTACCTCCATTCTGCGACTGTGGTCTAGTTATCTGACAAAATTAGAAGTGCAGCAGGAGGAGCAGGTTACGTAATGCGTGTTTTTGAGCTTCTGTTGTCAGTTGCTATGGCTAGCAGATTGATTATGCCATTACATAAATAAATATCAGAACTCGTTGCCTGTGGTTTTCCTTCACAGTAACTGCACTCAGTCATTGCCGTCATCAGAACTCAGCATTGCATTGCTCGGTTTCATACATTTTTCGTGCCCTGAATAGCTCGTTTGATGGTGTCACAAAGACCTCTATAATAGCTCATCATCAAGATATTTTACCTGAAAAGACTGTTTAGGCATTTCTTGTAAACTGAATGATTTTTATCTAATAGATAGTATGTTTGTGTATGTGCTATCAACAATGTGGTCATTGTTCCCTGAGGTGACGAGTAAAGAACACGCTCTGGACAGCTTTGGAAGTTATCAAACATAATTTCTTATAAAACATAACTAAGCGTGGAAGCAAAACTAGAGTAGAAGTGTAGTTTTAAAAATGTAAAATGTATGCCCGTGCTGATTTCTAATTAGCTTTTAAAGCCATCTTGTGCTGTAAGACCCATCTGTTAATGCTAATATTGATTTGGCCTAGCGGAAGGCTCCAAGGCTATGTTGATTCCTACGATCTACAGTTGCATTGCCCTTGATTGTTTGTGTGCCTGTATACACAGCAAGGGCGTAATTATACAGTCTATTCAATCATTCGAGTGAGGTTGATTTATATGTATTGCTTACTATTAGTGAGAGTAACGGATTGCGGTTAATCCGTGATCAGTACGGATCTCTCTGGTTTTCAAATACAAGTTTTGTTTAGTTGCCAAGTCTGAGTTAAATCAATCAATTAATTTAAAAGTGCTTGTAAGTCGATAATAAGCTAAAAATCCATGCATGATGACACCAATATGTCAAAAAACGATTAGAAATTGGACACAAAAGTGTAAATTGAGATTATAAATAAAGAAATATGTATTTTAGATAAAACCATAAAATAAAATCGCAACTCAAGAGTTTTAAGTTGGATGTATAGCTCAGGCCAGTAAACAGACCTGTTACTGTTTAGTAACCAGCACATTTCTTCCTGGAATGACATGTTAATGATGAACTTCTCAAATAATTATTTTATTGCTCGAGTCCAGTCAACTGCATCGCATTGGGTCGGAAATCTCAAACTCTCTGCACATAGAACTGAAACTATCTTTTTAAGGTGCATTTCCAGCGTTTTATTCATCCCCTCTGTGCTCACAGTTGAATCATGTAGTCTGTCCCTCCCAAATAGTTCCACAAGCTGCTGGGCACTGAGCATCTTAAAGGTGTACAGTGTGAGCTTCTTCAGATGAAGTGTAGAAGTAGTGATTTTCACTTTGCTTTCACGACCTTGCAGTTTCTTAGAAATAGGATGAATCACAACACGACTATAATGCTTGGTGTTAATAAACTAATTTTAACAGTAGTGACTGAGCTCCTTTGTAATCCACAGCAGGATATTAAACAGTTAATCATTCACCATATTATCTTTCACTTTAACCAGGCTGGCCCAGTTGTGTAAATATTGGCCTCACATTGTATACCTGTGGGGCATTTTGTATACTAGGTGTAAAGGGATACAGGTGAGAGCATGTTGTTGACCCATTGTTGGTTTGTCTCACAGGATGAAAACCTGCAAAGGGATACTACTCTTTCAAAAACTGCATAAAGACTAGGACAGCACCATTAGGACACAAGGCGGGGAGGAGGCGTGCAAAGCATTCTATTTAATCGTTTTCTGAGGAGGAAAGATAATCTGATTGGCTTTTTCATGTCTGTTCTCTCCATAGATTTGACCATTTTGTGCGTTCGGTTTTCTTTTTAGAGTTTCTGCGCAAACTGCGAGGGGAAACAAACATGACCTAACAACTGGGAATTTTCTGTTGATCATCTAATCGTTGCAGCTCCACTTTATTTGCTTACATGCTGTTGTAACTTGAGGAAAACCCGTGAGCTACTGACGGTAGCTCTCCTATCGTGTCAAACATGGCTGCTAAAGACAAACATAGCGAGCGGCAGTGTATTTGTCAGCTTTACAGGACAGCATTGATACCGTACTTATCATTGTGCTGTCAGCACCTTTTTTCCCCTTTTGTTTTCAGTTTGTTTTTCTTATCGATTTTTATGACCACCAGTGCATAGGTTTGTTGAAAGGATTGCTGAATTATGTTTCCTCCTAGGCATACGTCAAGCGCTCCATGCTGCTCTTTGCTTCTACGAATGCATGCTATATTTGTTCAGAAATTCCGGGTGATGTGGTAAGAGTGGTGAGGCTAACTTCAGTATGCTTCTGGTTGAAAGGCCTGTCTGTCTGCGTGTCTTGTGTGTTGAGCCTCTTTACTGTATATCTGTACTCGCATCTCATTAAGTACCCCGTACTTGATGAAGGCCATTCTCTTCACCGGGAGATTTTAGTTCTCACAAGTTGTAAGTGGCGCAATGGGAAAAACAAAAACCAGACACAATGAGCTAAACGGTAGGAAACAAATGTGCAGGAAAAGGGAGGAAGTGGGAGAAAGTACAACCGACTGAATCAAGGAAGAGGTGGAAACTAAAAGGCAGAAGGTGGCGACAGGTCAGAGAAACAATTTTCCTCCTCCCTGAGGCCAATGCCGTCGAGCCGATGAAAGGAGAGGAGGTAATTTAGGGACAGAAAGCCACAAGTTGTATCGCACAGGTGCCCTTTTACTATGAAGCTCAAATAAAAAAAATAAAAAAGCTTAAATGTGGTAGATGATCGTCATACCAACAGTACATTCTTGTAAATGTTTTGTTACTGCGTGTCAAGCTGAAACTCGTAGCGGAGAAGGTCTGGTTTAAACGTTTGTCTTAAAGTAATTGGGTATAACTCTTGGCTGCCTAAAGATGGACTCCGGATGGTGTGTTTATGTTTGTGTCGGCTTGACATATTGTCGCTCCTGGGTGGGATCTTTTTCTGGTGATGTTACATGTACTGCCTTGTGCTAAACCACCCAACCCCCTCTTTCCTATGTCCTTGGCCCCACCAAACCTTCAGAGGGGAAACATTTACTGCATGAGGGAGAAGTGCACTTGCGGTAACGTTTTCGAGTGTGACACAATCCCCGGGTTTTAAGTCTATCACTTTTTTCCAGCGAGCACAGCTAATTTAGCTGTCTTGCTGCTGTCACATTTACTTTGTTAGAACAACTCAATATGATATTGGTTTTTAAAATCTGCAGTGGCATTTCTGCCTGGGTTAGGTGTGTGTATAGCAGAGAGAGCTGTGAAGATAAGAGGGGAGTGGTGACAGACGCCACCAGAGGTTTGATCTATATCCGTGATGCATCATTGAGTGCTGCTTCAAAGGAAGGAGCAAGCTCCAAACTTTTTACAGTCACTTTTTCAAGCCTTCAGAGTGTAAGCTTTGTAAAGATTTTGGGCGTAGTGTCACTCTGAACTTAGCTAAGGGAGATGCTGAGTGCTCCGTGAACCTGCGCTGCGTAAATATTGATTTTAAAGAATGATAATCGAAAAACCAGTTGACTAGGTTTCTTTCGGCAAATGTATACAGTCTATGGCCTCTGAACGCCATAAGCGCAATTGACATCAGTGCTGAATTTATATATGGCCTAAATGATTAGTGTTCTTTGATAGGCAGATGATAGTTACATAACACACGAGCCTTTCGAAGTGAAACACAAGGTAGGGAGTGATAACAAGACCCAGAGCTGTCCACATCTGAAATGAACTTTCATTTTATTACATTGATGTGCTGAAATGAAACCACACACACATGCACACAGAGGTGGGGCTTGTTTTAGCAACAACACACATCTGTACTGTGCTAAAAATGTTTCTAGCAGTCAAATTTGAATGATTTCTAAGCACAAATTTAGCTTTTGTGTGCGCTCTGTGCAATCATCACCTCCTCCTCCTGTTTATTGATCTGTGGGGACGCACGGTTTCCTTAGTTATCACTTCAGTAAGTGTGAACTCTGTGCTGGTTTATGAGCATTTAAGATTCAAAGTTCAGGCGTTTAACCTTACGACACTCGAGAAATCTTCAACGACCCCAGCACTTCTGTGTTCGTGCAATGCTGTATGTTCCTTGTCTCTTTGTGGTCAGGTAAAAAAATAAAAAGATCACTTCCCTTAACACCTTAAACATCCTCAAATGAATCATGTCCGTGGTGTAAGTATGAGCTGGCCTACAATAAGTAAACATACGACTATAGAGCTCAGCTCGGTAAACACGTACTGTAACACTGTAAATAAAGGTGTAACAGTCCTATCCTGTGTTGTCCTCCTCCTGGTGTTATATTTGTGGTCATATTTACTAAAGTTCGGGACGTGACACAAAACGCTTTAAAAGTCAAAATCCTTTGTTTACGGTGTAGCTTCAGTGTTTTATCTTTATCTTGTATCAGAATTCACAACATCATAAGGCCGAACCATTTCCAGACTCTCCTCCATTTCCTTAGTTCTCTGCCCTTCAAACAATATTGTCCCGAAGTCACGCTCAGTCAGATTCCCATATGTTTTGCTTGTGGCTGAAGCGCTTCCACTCAGCAGGTGTTGTTAACCTCGCCACACAAAGGATTTGCTAGGGAGAAATATGCATTTTCCACAACCTCATGTTATTGCAGGGTGACGATCCAGCCAATGACAAGTAATGCATACATATGTACTCCAGATACTTGTCTCCATGTCCAGGTCTGCGCTTGAATAAGAAAACACTGGCACAGCGCTATCATACTCTGACTTCCACAATGCATATGCATATTCTCCTGAAGTTTTATCATCTAAATTACAAAACAGCCAATTTTATAGTAGTATTCCCATATCCAGTATTCAGATACCTGAATACATACAGGTTTTTTTCATTAGTTTCAGGATTAGTTTGTTTTTCCCTTTTGCCAGTTCAGTTCATTTGAGTCATTATTTCTTCACAGAGTAAGCTGATTCATAGACCAAAGGTCCTCAGCACACAGCTGACTCAGTGTCGGCTAATCTCTGAACTGTCTGAATTACACACTGTTAACAGATTGATGCCAGTACCTTTTTGTCTCCACGTCTCTCTTTTATTTCCAGTAAATACGGTTCTCCGTTGCACTCTTCACACTATTTCAAGGTGACTATTGTCAAGTTGTCAACGCAGTACTCTCATTCTGGGTTGTCTACATGCCGTCCATATGTTTTTCTTTTCACACTTGCTCTTCAGTGTTTGTATGTACGTTAGTATCACGAGGTTATTGGGTCAAATTGTTGTCCAGACCTCAGCAGGAAGAAATCGGATGCCATGTGTTTGGCCCTGTTTTGCTGGCCTAAATGAGCAGGCCTCTAAGCCGAGGTGAGGTGAGATGAGGTACTGATGTGCGGTTTGTTGCCCTGCCAACCAGCCAGCCTGCCAGTGTATTTAGCTGCCATTGGCCTTAGCTGAGCTGGCCGTGCTGGGGCCTTACTGCTGGCTGATTGCCCTCTTTACAGAGGTGGGGCCGTCTCAGCGCTCAGCGCTGACCTTCACTCTGATTTATGAGTTCCTCCTTGCAGCCTGTTTCCTGCCCATCCTCCTTCTTTCCTCGTATGCACACAGTAGATCAGAACTCGGCTCCAGCTGTACCCTACCCCCCCCATCTGTGTCCACCACCGACATCGCGCTCTGTAAACAAGCGCATGATATGCAGCAGATGTGCGAGTTCATCTCCTTGTTAAGGCTGAGCTTTGGCTACATTAGAAACGCACGCTACGGGGAAAAAAAGTTAATTTAAAGTTAAAAAGCGAGACCTGTGCAAGAACTGGTAGGATTGTATTTGTATCTGCTACTCTTACAGTGTAGGAGCTCCTTGCGTAGGTTTGTTTTTGTTTTGTGTTGAGTGATAAATTGGTTAAGTAAGCTGAATGACATGGTCAGTTGTCTTGGCAGCCTACTCAGTCATGTGTTTGGCCCTGCCTGTTCTGCTTATCAAATGAATAATTAATCACTGAACATGTTTTCATTTCTCTTCCCATCCATCACTTTCTCTTGCCTCCAGCTCACCTTGGCTCTGTTTACACACTGTTGGCTAATAATAGCGGTTTTTGAACCAGAAACCTATTTGTGTGGTTGGTTCAAAAGTCCACCGCACACAGAACGTGTGCATGTTGACACTTTAACGAGGGTATAGAAGAGCTAATCAACTCAGGATGTTGCCACTGATGTATGAAAAGGTTTCAGCGCAGCGAGGATTAAAGAGGGAAATCCTGCCGGTCGACGAGTCCTCGTACTGCTCCTGTTGTTGTTATTATTAAAGCTAGAATGATGTGAATTATTCATTAATGGTGCATGTCTGTCAAATGGAGCTTAAGTAGTTTCATTGTTGTCTTTCAGTAGTTGGCCAAACAACCTGTGCGTCATGCTGCTCTATTATTCAGTCAGAGTACATACTAGCTTCCAGGTCTGACCAGGCGTCCAGTCCATGACTGCACCCAGCAGAGCTGTGGAAGTGGATAATGGCATTCTTCGCTGCATTTTGATTGACAGCATTTTTTTTTAACAGGGTTGCAGTCTCTGGGGAAGAGCCGATGAGGTGAAGAAAGCCAGAGGAGGTCACCGAGGTTCATCTGCTATCTATTAGCCCTGACCCTGAGTGACCCTGCTGCCCGCTTTCTCTCCACCATCACTCCAAGAGGAGGCTGGGCTCCCTCTGGGTGCAAGAAACACCATGTGCCAAAACTGGAGAAGACACAGTGTTGTCCCGTAGACCGCCAAACCTCTTGTGAACCTTCCCCTCTTGTCTGAGGACGATCCCAATCCTCCACATTGCCCACTGGCCAAGATGAAGGAGGTGGTAGAATGGTCAGCAGAGGACGTGTCCGACTGGCTCGGCAAAGAGGGGATGCCGGAGTATGTAGACGCCCTCCGTCAGACGGACGGCTCTGCTCTGCTCCGGCTCAACAAGGCAGATTTCCTAATGCCGCCGCTCTCGCTGGTGTCGTCTGATGGCGGGCAGCAGCTGCTGGAGCGACTGGAGATTCTGCGGATAGAGACTCATATCGAGGCTCACAAAAACGGCCATGCAAACGGGCATGCCAGCGGGCTGCCTAATGGAACTAGCAAGCTTCAGAGGAACGGCCTGAAGGACTTCAGCATGGAGATGGTCCACATCCCTATCCCTACAGGGGAAGCCACGCACTCCTCGTTCCCTGCCGAGTGGGGGAAGACTGGCATAGCGTTCGTCTACGCGGTGGTGTGCTTTGTTACCACCACTGTCGTCATTTCAGTGGTCCATGAGAGAGTGCCGCCAAAGGAGCATACCCCACCACTGCCTGATAAGTTCTTCGACCTGTTTGACAGGGTGGAGTGGGCCTTCTCCATCTGTGAGATCAATGGCATGCTGCTGGTGGGACTCTGGCTCATACAGTGGATTCTACTCAAGTACAGGTACAGTCTAGTTCAGTCAGTCAAAGCATGTGTTTCGATAAAAATGTCCTGTTATTCATTTTCTTTCTTTCTTTTTTTTCTGCATCCAGGTCAATTATAGGCAGGCGGTTCTTTTTCATTGTGGGCACACTCTATATGTACCGCTGTATTACAATGTACATCACTACTCTGCCTGTTCCTGGGATGCACTTCAAATGCTCTCCAAAGGTACAATACATACACACTTTCATTTCTCTCTTTTTGTCTGGTTGAGCATGAAAGGCTTCTTTCTTACTTAACAGCTTTGGGCACAAATGCGCTAAATGGGCAAAAAATAGATCTTTTTTGTAATCTGAGGGCCTCTGAGTGCTCTCCACTGACTGCTGATTGTAAATTGTGTGCATGTCCATTTTTTGGGGGGAGTAAATGGCGCTAGGAGTGGTAGCTTTGCTTTTTTTGTAGTTCCTATTGGATAATGATGCAGGAAATGTTGTAGGAAAGCAGTTTCACAGTCACCGTGCAGCATTTCTTTTGGGCTTGTAAAACATTTGCATGCTTGTAATGTTGATGGGTTTTCTTCCTGCTCGTGCGGCTGGAACACAAAATGCCAGCAATATGGGTCCAAGCTCATCGTAAACGTTGCTCTAAAGTACCACCAGTGGTAAAAACCTTCTTAATGTAACTGTTAGGGAACATTGTGGTCATCGGAAATGCTACCAAGTTTCAGGAAACTTACATTTCAGTCAAACATTTTACACTCTTTACCCTTTGCTGTTCTATAAGCATGTTGCATGTGTTTTTGTGGCAGCAGATGTAAACAATAACACATCTTGTTTAACTTGTTTGAACAAATGACTAATGCTTTGAGTACTACTCATTTACTGTATTTACTGTAAATACAATTTTGAGCTGTTTTTACTTTACATAAGTATTTGCACTGCTTTTTATTTCAACAGTACTTTATCTGATGGGTTAATAGTTATTTGACAATGATTGTATTAACAAAAAAAATGCAATACTATGCATGGTATAGATTTGATTACCTAACACATTTGCAGTACAAGTGTTTTTACACTGTATTACAATATGTTCTTAAGTAAATCATCAGGAGTACACAATGGAAGGAAGATCAGATAACGAACGGCTGCTTTTCTTCCAGCTTCTCGGGAACTGGGAGGCACAGATGAGGAGGATAATGAAGATGATTGCTGGTGGGGGCCTCTCCATCACAGGTTCCCACACCATGTGTGGAGATTACCTGTACAGTGGCCACACCGTCATGTTAACGCTAACGTACCTCTTCATCAAGGAGTGTAAGTTCCGCAGTTTCCATACATCCGAATGTACCTCTAAGCCACATCCTTCCTCATATGCAGCAGATCATTGTGACAACCCCATTTGCCATAATCTTCCTTAAGAGGTTCGGATGAAAAAAGAGTACCAGTAACCGGGCTGTTAAACCTTTTTTTAACGAGCAAGCAGGTTAATTGTCTCAAATTAGCATTAAGGCATACTGATCACAACGTATTTGACAATTTCACAACTGATGTTTAACGTTCACACCACAATCTTCTGTGTCGTCTGCATCTCCCTGATAAAGTGCAGCGTTGCTTCACTTTTGCAACACGTTTCTAAATAGCATCAGGAAATGTAGACAGAGGAACTACTGCGCTACTCTTTATCTTCCATTAACACATTATTTTCAGTGTGTGAAAACACTGCTCTGTTACGCAACCGCATTTTCTGGTTCCTCAGCAGGCATTTCCGTTATGTGACTTTTACCATTTGCATACCCACCTGGTTCACCACTAAACCACTAGGGTCAGAAATTGTATCATTTTAAACTGCTCCGGTCAAGTTGTAGACATTATATTTCTCATGTAAGCTTAGAGTCCACAGTTCTTTCCCCTGCTGTGGTATCACATGGTACCACAGAGCCTCTCCGGAAGGTTTCTGCGAAGGAACCTGATTGATGCAGCAGTGACATCTAGTGGTTGGCAAAAGAGCCTCTTCTGAACTAGAATTCAGCCTGAGATGATACTGTTGAGTTCTATCTGTGTCTCTGGTGCATTAACCCTGCTTCTTTCTTTCTTTCTTTCTTTTTTTTTTATGTTTGACAGATTCCCCCAAGAGGTTCTGGTGGTACCAGTGGTTTTGCTGGACCTTGAGTGCTGTGGGGATTTTCTGTATTCTTCTGGCCCATGACCACTACACTGTGGATGTGGTGGTTGCATACTTTATCACAACACGCCTCTTTTGGTGGTACCACACTATGGCCAACCAGCAGGTGAGGTGTAATTCAAGTTAAGGCAAATAGGCACGAGGGTTTATTCAGTGCATTTAACGTATTTCCTTACCTAGGTTACATAGACTATGTACACAGAATGCATTGTTCAGTAAAAAAGATAGTTCATTATCTACACGGTGTTTTGTTTGCTGAAACACAAGTGACAGCACATTACTTGCGTGTTTGTGAGGGGTTGTGATTTTGCATACACACTGGCAGTAAAGAACATAATGTCGGGCAACATGATACACTGATATGCTGTGATAAGATAGAAATGTATCAGCTATCAGAGACTTCAACATACTTGACATACACTGAAGCAGCTATCTCTTTTAAAGGCATAGTTAAACATTTAGGGAAATATGCTTTTTCGCTCCCTTGCCAAGAGTTGGATGATAAAATCGATACCACTTTCATATCTGTATGTTAAATACACAGCTACAGCCAGCAGCCTATTAGCTTAGCTTAGCTTAGCTTAGCTTAAAGACTAAAAATAGTCTGGCACGCTTACAATTGTTTTGTTTTTACACTTTGGCTTTTGTATATAGATTACATTTTTGATATATGGTGTGTGAATTAGTGAGCTTTAGAGGAGCTGCTAGGTGGATTTTTGGAAAGAGCCACGCTAGCTGTTTGCCCATTTTCAGTCTTTGTGCTAGCATAAGCTAACCGGCTGCAACTTCATGTTTAGTGTGCAAACATGAGAGTGGTATCAATCGTCTCATCTAACTCTTGGCAAGAGAGCTGTTGTCCAGCTAAGCATATATCTATGGATAAAGTACAACACTGTATCTGTATCTGATTTAGTTTTTTTTATTTGTTTTTCTGTACATGAAATAATCCTTGTGAAAGACTTTAGGAACAGGAACTACAGCTGACACGTTGTGAAATGACAGTAGCGGTATTTGTGTCTTTTTGTTGTTGCTGTGTTTCAGTCGCTGAAGGAGACGTCACAGAGTAACCCGTTCTCGCGGGTGTGGTGGTACAGACTGTTCCAGTTCTTTGAAGAGAACGTCCACGGCACGGTCCCACGGAACTATCAGCTGCCGTTGTCATGGCGAGCGTTGCAGTGGAACCGTGGCGTGAAGTACAGCAGACTGGACATCCAGTGACCCTAATCATGTCAAAGCAGGCGAGGACTTTGACTTCCATAAGTGCTGTTTTTACCCGTGGAAGATGGCCGTGTTAAATATAGCGCTGTCCTTTCACCTCTAGTAACAGACACGTCCCTGTCCAAATGGGTAGCACTGTGACCCACCAAGTATTTTTTGATTTCTCATATATTCTTGTTTTCTCTCGTCCTTTTTCTCTTCTGGTAGTATTTGTCAACACAGAGCACTCATTTGTATTTGTTTTGGGTCTCTTCCTCTCTGTGGGCCACATAGCAGCTGCTGCTTTTATACCAGATCTTCGAAGCGTTTCAACAAACTTCTAGAACTCAACGTTTTTGTTTTTTTAGGGCCACAAGGACTCAAATACTTTTTCCCCCTCTGTGCACAAACCCATAGTTAATGTCTTCATGTTCTTACAGGATTTTTAGTGCAAATGGTGTCAGTCAAATGCTTATTTGATAACCAAAATGCCACAAGCATTTCTTTTCTTTTTTTTATTTTCTTTTTTATAGCAAATTACGTTTTGTAAACTGTCCTTGCTAAAATGAGTCAAAGGTGCAAAAAATAATTTTTTTAAGTATGTCAAACCTTTATTTTTCAAAAACAAATGATGTCCAAGAAAAGATTTTTAGATTTTTACCTTTTTCAAGATGGATAACGGAGAGCATAAGAATCTAATGTGGTATAACATTATTCCAGTGCCTTTCTTAGCTTGATTGTAAAACAGTTCAAGTACTACAGTATGTGTCTTGTGTCTCTCTGCCGCGTGCGTGACCACACCGTGGTACGAGGTGGTACTTAGTTAACAGTCTCGTGAATCCCATGAATGTAAAAACACGCACTACGCCAGCCTTACCAGAAAATTGGTTTCCCCCAAATTGAAGTGCAGTGAGTGAAATGTCCAGTTTATTTATTGATTCTTTATGTCACTATGTGTTTAGTTTGTTAATGCTGTTCTAACAGGAAAAAAAAGACTGTTATTTGTATTATTATTATTTTTTTGTCTGCAAGACTTCATTTTTACCAATCAGTCTTTAACCAACACCAGCCATGCTCAAAACCCGATCATTGATGCTCAGTCACCACACCACCACGTCTGCGATACTGTCTCGTCTTGTAACCTTTTTGGTGCCGAGGTCTAGAGGAAAACGGTTCAATGTGACGCTTAGTGTTGAGTTTAGGGAATGTGAAAACAGAGGCTTCGGGCAAAGTTTCTGAGCATGTCTGTAATGAATCAGTTTTGTCTTGTACTAAATCAAGCTGCTACCTTACAGTTTGAAGACGTATCTTCTGCGTTGTCTCCTTGAGTTGCGACGCCACAACAGTGTTGTTTCTGGACGAAGAAACAGAACTCAATGTGCAACGTGTTTTGTGGGCATGATGAAGCGAAGTGATATATTTGGCCATATGAGTGCAAACAGTATAAAACGGATTTCCATGAATGTGAAAGTGCGTCCTTATTGAGGATCCTTCTTTTTCTTTTCTTTTTTTGTTCTTTGTGTAACTATGACGGAACTGTATTAGGAGACAGTATTGCACAAGTTCATCTGTAGGGGAAGATCTAGCTCAGTGTGTGGACCTTTAATTTAAAAATGCAGATTTTTCAAAAATGCTGCACTAAGCTTTAGATTATACAAACTCCAAATAAAAACAAAAAAATTATGATGTGATTCATTTCTTTAAACGTTGTCAGAAGGAGGTGAGAAAATAACATTACTTTTAGCGTGAGCTTATAAAGGTAATTCCTTTCAATGCCAACATGAGTCTTAATGTTTGAGACAAATTACAGTACAGGCTCCTTCCTGTCCAATCATTTGAACAGCTTCTCAGTTTTTAAGAGCACAGCAGCTTCCTCACACACGGCCGGATTTTGATTTGAGATGACATTTGAAGTAACGGTCCAAACATGGCCCTCTAATAATGTTTTAGGGCTTTGATGAGGATGAAAGTTGGAGTTAATGTTTGTCCTCTAGTTTGATAATCAAGTTGGATTATTATAATTTTTTTGGTTTATAAGATATGAAAGTTGGTTACCATGTTTCTCTGTAAACCTCTCACCCACTTTGTCCCTTTTTGTGTGTACTGTATACCAGATGTTTGTAAGATATGATAAAGGATTCTACTTGGGATTCTTTTGAAATAAACATTTTACTATAATGTATTTGTTTTTTACTGTCCGTCTCTTTTCTTTATAAGTTTATCCGAATCTGTTGACAGTTAACATTCACACTGTGCTGAAAAATGACGTCATGGCAGACCCACTAACAGCCAGCAGGTGGAGACATTGAGTCGCATAAATAAGACGAATGTAGAGGTGGCCTCTACCTCCAAAATGTGTTTTTGCTTCCAGTATGTATTTGTGGACTCTGTGCCCCCTGTTAACCCTTCAAACATGTCTCGCTCATGTTTCAAACTTCAGTCTTCCCATAACCTCTCTTTTCTCCCACCCAGGTGTCTATAGTCAGCCTGTTAATATAAATTGCTGAGCATGAGGTTTTTGAATAAACATAACACTTATAAACACTTACACATATGTTTTCTAGGCCTATGTTGCCACTGTTACAATCTAATCTAATTCACAGCATGGTTTATAAGTAAGTATAAGTATTTGACTGTATTGTTGAATATTTATTACTAAATGAATAACAGTTTGGAAAAAGACATTGCTAGGTATTATTTATTATCCATTTAACACTTAAAAAACTCAGCACATCTGGGCTATGTGGGTGTGTTTTGATCAAATTTAATAGACTGTTGCCTAGCAACATAAGCCAACAACCCCATATCATACTGATTCAAATGTTGTGAAATCCTAATCGTTGTGGCATCACTTCTTCCCAACTGATTCCCAGTGAGAAGAGTACAAAGAAAACTAAAATACAGAAAATCTCTTGTGTGAAACAACCAAAATTGGACCTGATCCCTCAGTAAGAAGCCGATTAAGAAAATTGGGTTTATGGACCAGCCAATATTTAAAGTTAGCTACAGACTTTCAACCAATTTCACTCAAGGAATGAAATTGTGAATGTATTCTCGGAGGTCTAACGTAAACGTGTCCAAAAATATTTTATCTTGCAAATTATCAAAGGGCTGGTCCTGTGCTGATTATTACGGAAGCAGCCTCTATTGATCCAAATAAAACAAAGTTTCATGGGAGCTTTCTGTATACTGCTAAAAGAGCAAGAGGTCCTCACAATTCCTTGGATGAAAAAGGGACATTTACTTTGAGCTGGCTCCTCGACCAGCTGGAGAATTTGCTGGCACCCTGGAGAGACTGCGCGGGCCGGCCAAGCCGAACTCCCACACACTACTACTGTACACAGTGAAACGAGGGAGAGGGAGGAGTGAGTCTGTGCTCTAAACATCTTCCAGTTTTGGCTGACTTCATTAAATAGGCCAAAGTGATGCTCTCAAGATAGTTTGCAGCTCAATGTGGCTGAAAATATTTTAACTATGCAGGTGTGCAGTAGACAGAAAACAGACTGTGTTCTAAATTACTGTCATCTTGCATTGGATGTTAGAGTTTGGGGTGGGAAAATGCTTTGTGTGTTGCATTTGCTTTTGACTCAGGTCATTAAAATAGTTGGGTATTATTCAAATCGTATTCTGGAAATGATTTGACAACATGAATAATGTGTGTCCATGTAAAATCGCAGACTTTGCTCTGGCGTTGTCGACGCTGCAGCAGCCTGTTTTCCAGTCTGTCCACTCTCTACGCGCCGCTGTCCATCAATCATTTTCCTAAAGAAGACAATTTCTACTGAGTGTGCCTTAATATGTGAAAATACAAACCTTATTTTTGCAGTTAAATGACTGCATCATAATACACTGTCTGCTGCTATAAAGTAACCCCCTTAAGGCCACGAAGCCAAGAGAAACAAAGGGCTGATTCATGGGTTCACAAGCAAATTCTATTCTATTCTCAGCAGTGCTGCGGCCTTTCACCATAATACCATACTTAGTCTGTGGAGATAATGTTGTTGGAGTGCAAATGGAGTTTTGTCTATTAATGGATGGCTCTGAAAGTGGCTGGTATGAGAAAGAGGGATTTGGGTAATAAAACTGCCATGTTGTATACAATCATGTTCTGGGCGGTAGTCCTCATCTCCTCCGGTGCTTGTACTGGTGTTGGTTAATGGACAGAAAGATACACACACATTTTTCAAGCATGAAGTCCACTGATTGTTTGATGTCTTGTAAAGATTAATAAATGATCAATTATAACATGAATTCCTCCCCACGTCTCCCTGGGTTTTCAATCATTTTTCTTGTGCTGTGGAGTGTTTTTGCAGTGCATGAATGAATGTTGCGTGTTGCTTTTTTTGGCCACTCAGAGGCAGTGAAAACAAGTTGTGAACGTCATCACCTTCTGAGTTGATGTGATGAAATTCTTAACAAAACCGTTTCCTATTTACACACCTAGCATAATCACTCATTTAGTTGAATATTCACTCTTCACCTTTCAGCTCTGTTTTTTTATTCTCTACCAACTCCTGAGGGAAATATCCGGCTCTCCTAAATGCTCCACTATGTTCACCAGCTAGTCTCTAAATGTGTCTGTCTGCTGTTTGGTGCTAAGCAGGTCGTGTACATTGGGGTTTTGGGGCTTTTTTGCTCTGAAGAACCAAAACATTAAAGTTGGACAATTAAACAATGAGCTGGAACTCACTATAAAGCTCTGTAAATCCAAGGGAAGCTGCAGTTTAGGGTGATAATTCACTTCAAAATGGTGATTATACCTGCTTGAAGTGCTGTGCTGTTTTGGTTCACTTTGGTGAAGGCAAAAATAGCAGCATTCAAAAGCATCAAGATAAGATTTGACATCTCATTACTATTTACTTTACTTTTGAGATACGGCAAGGTCATTAGCGAAACGTAACTTTTACGCCTAGAGATTTTCGTCCTTCCAAGAGACTTGAAATCATTGAAACACTCCAGGCCCAGAATGAATGTGTCTGCTGCTGCAGAAGAGGGCGACGGTTGTAATGACGATAGTTATTTTCATTACACACCCCATTATCGGGACCGGTGAGATGTAAAGCCGACCCCTCAACACACATCTGAAGAGCCCCCCCCCTTAACCTCGCTTCAGAGCTTACTCATCTCGCCACGCTCTGTCAGTTTGGCCAACACTCCCTACAGCATCTAACCACTTGAAATTGCATTGCAGTCTACCACTGGAGAGGTGACTCACTAACTGACAGTCATAACAGCCAACATGACATGGTGGTGATTCTTAGTGGCTGAGGTCACTCCTGGGGCCGTGTCACGCTCTGAGAACGTCAGACTGAAAGTCAAACACCCGTTCAGACTGTGCCGTTAAGTTGGGATACAGTATGTGACTTTTCGCTTCCTCTACCTTTTTCCATAATGTTACAAGGTTTGGACAGTGTCCCTGTCCAAGCTGGAACGTTTTCAGAGAGTGACATACTGTGTGATGTAACAAGTCAAAAGTCATCTCATGCCAACCGAGGGAACACTCTCATGACTGATGGAACAGTTTCTGTGCCATCTGTCCACAGTCCTCGCCACCAGTGCTGGCACAGCAGCACACCGAACAAACAGAAGATGTCCTCAGTACTTTCACCACTCTACCTGGAAGGCCAGACTTTGATGCATCATCCTTAAAAATACACTTTATTTATTTTTGCTGAGGGATTTTGGAAATCGGCCATGTTTCTGACACGTTTGGGTTTGCAGATGGCAGAGTGATTCCTGTCAGATCCTGGTTGTCAAAGTGTCATTTAGATAGAGACCACTCCAGTGCTGAACTGTGGCTGTACTGACATCTATTGATCACGGTAATGTGGATTTAGTTTATCCTTCTATTTCTGTGTCTATACTAACTAAACTAAAGCAGTTTGACTGCCCTGTCTGGTTGAAAGGTTGACATTCTCATTTGATCTAAAAATATCGATTAGAGTAGTTTCAATATATACCCTGATATTCAGTAAATATTTGTGAAATAATGCAGATGTCGCTGGTTATTGATGGGTTAAAGGCCAAGTCTCTTGATATATCAATCCCCGGCGTCCTGCGCTTCAGGTTGGTAGAGACCACACTTATGTGTGTTGCTCATGGCAACCACAGCAGCAGTGTGTGCGCTGTGGGGTCAAGTCCTGTCACCTAAACTCACACATGAACAATGCAAAACAAAAACAAAATGACAATTTACTGCATGACCTTGTACCTACAGCACAAGTCATCATGGGAAACTAAGAACTAAGGAAACTAAAAACTTCTTGCATTACTTGCTGGTCATTAGACAAAACGTCCTTTAAAGCCCACAATGAAAAGTTTATGTGTTTAAATCCAGAAAATACGGACCTGAACGGGCTTTGAAAGGCCCATCAGCAAGCAATCAATCAATACAGAATGATTTTTAAAAAATGGCAGCCAACTGCACCGTCGACTGAAAGCAAGCCTCCCTGCTCCTGTTTTCTCCTCCTTTGATGATTCTCAGTGGGCTGGTGAGTTGCACTGATGAAGATTCTAGGCAATCGCTTTATTCTCATCCTTTGAATCGAGCCCCGCTGTCTGACTAACTGCTACACGTGCATCGTTTTCAAATACCAAACTCCTCAAAAAGCCACAGAGACAGAAAGCTGCTTTTGATCCAAGATGTCATTGGGAATTTTTAGCTCTGGGATGGCATTTGGATGCTATGAAAGAAGAACAAAGCTTTGGTCAGCAGATGGGGAAACTGGGAAATGTCAGACTCTACAAGGTCTTATGTAATACTGCATGGGACATATTGGTTCAGTAAGTTACAACATAAACAGCGACAAATTAATGACCATATATAGAGAGTGCTGAGGCTGTAAAAGCCAGAGAGCACACAACCTGCAAGAAGCGTCCTTGAGCAAAATGCTCCTCTGTAGTTCTGCAGAGCACCAAATCACGTGCCTGAAGAGATCTTAACCCATCAAACAATCTCCAGGATTTCTGTTGTGAATATAGAAGTCTGAGACTTTGACTCAAAAGTAGAGCGTGTAAAATCAGATTCAGGCTCTGTTTCATCCTTAATGTATTTTTGAAAAGCTGATTTATTTACTTGATCCTCTCAAGTCCACTGGGTCTTTTTTTCGCCCGTGGGAACATTACCTTTTGCTCTGCTATACAAAAAGTGGATGAGGAGTTTGTGTTACAAAAGTGGAGATCAGATAAGAAGCAATAGAAACGTCTAGATCTATACAGGAAGATAAGCATGTCCACTGAGTGATGCAGTTTGTCTTGATGAGCATGTACGAGGTCAAAGAATTTCCACAATGGGAGACCTGCATGACGAATTTGTTGCGGCACACATGAATGAAGAATGATCATGCCTGGAACATGAAGACGTGAAGTGTTTCTCAGGGCCTCTCAGAGAACGCTGACTTCAAACCAGATATCTCCAAGCACTCCTTCAGGCTGAGTCATCCACCAGTTGTTTTATTTTCCACAACGGCAAGCAGCGATGTGCTCTCATCCAGAAAGCATGGTCAGATTTTTTTAATACTGCATTTACAAAGTCATGAGGGTCCCTCTTGACTAAATGCAGGGTGAATACACACTGTTATGTAATATGGTCGCAAATTCATCCAAGCATCTATGAAGAGCATCTCTCTGTTTCTGTTAATATCTCTCACTCTAACACTCTGCCGTGATATCCAAGAAAGAGATGGCCACTCAGCTCATACATATTACATTAGTGAGCAGTGGCCTCTGGAGGCCTGTCCAGTTATTCTGGGTGAGCTCCTCTGGCGCCACGTGATGTCGATTGGAAAGGACGAGGGCATCGCTGGCAACCAGGCAACGGCAACGCACTGCAAATCAGCAACAACGCAAAAGGAGCCGCAGATGAGATCTCAATCTCTCTTAATATCAATCAGTCTTGTATTTGTTATGCAAATATGGACATTACATGGATCACGTAGTCCACAGTAAACCAGCTCCTTCTGGCTGATGGATGGTTTCTTGAATCAGACATCAAAGCAGATTGGAGCCTTCAGCTGCCAAAGAAAATGAATGATGCTTTTTTTATCACAGTCACTCAATCTTTTCAACAGGATGGATTGGCAAAACAATCTTAATGGCCCCACGCTGACACGCAACAATAAGAAATAGACAAAGCGATTGGAGGAAAACAAAAGATGTTCTAATGTGGTTTTTATCAAGGTGGTAGACGGGATTTCAGCATGTGGATGTGACTGAGAGGTAGAGTGTGGGCATTTTCTTCACATTTTCCCACCACAGGCTCAGAAGTGACAGCTGATACAAGACACTGTGTCTCTCCTTCCCCCACTGTTAGCACGCACAGTCACATGTCAGTCAAAGACGTCAGCCTTTTGTTTTGAGCTTTAACTGTATCATCTTTTTCCTCAGCATCTCTGGATCTTTGGTGTCATCTCTTTACTGTGAATACAATATAATCTCAGCTACGTTTTTTTGTGTGTTGCTGTAAATCTTAAAATGATGTTTCTTTTCTTGTTTACATTTTCAATTACTCTTTGCCTGTGTTGTTTCTATTCTTCAGTTATTACTGGACAGCGTTCCCTAAGAGGCCCTGTAAGTACTTTCAGGCACTATTTTTACAGCGCCTTCCAGTTGGGTGACGGTAAATGGTTTCACAGTGAGGAGGGGGATTGTTAACCTTGTGTAGTTTGTTGACATGCTGCAGGTGGTGGCCTGTTGAATGTCCAGCTGAGCCAGGAATGTGGAGGCCCTTTGGGTGCAAAGCAGCCAGGATCAACTGTGACTGCGGACGAGCTAATGCTGCTACTATTAGTATATTAAAAGTGTGAAGTCGATGTTTACAACATTAAAGCACCATAACAGGCTTCAGAACACTCAACTGCAATGCAAAGATACTATACAGCCAGGTCTTTAGGTCACAGTACACACCACAAGCGGGGTTTAGCTCAGTGACAAGCTGAGGATCATCTTAATGGCGGCAAGCTAAGCTACACCATCTGAGGGCCTTTCTCGTCGGGCCCTGGGGGTCTCCTACTGATTTATTGCTATCCCTCTGTGTCTATCTTTAACTGAGCAGACTTTTATGAGCTTGCTGAGGTGAAGGCTTGCTGTGGAACTGTTGTCTGAGCTCGCTCCAGACGCTCGGACCAGCCTCCGTCATGACTCGTCCCTCCATAGGTTGTGCAAAACTCGTTTAGTTTGCTGCGAACCCTGCAGAGATAGGCATGTGCCAGAGGAATTCACGGGTCCAATAGTAGCTGTGTTTTAAGACTTCTATAGCTCACATGCGCTGCTGTCTTCTAGCTTCCCAGTGGTGGAATGAAACTAAGAGCATTTCCTCAAGTGCTGCACATAAGCACACATTTTAGGTACTTGTACCTTACTATTTCCATTCAATCACCCTTCATACTTCTAGTCCACAAAAATTCAGACGGAAATACTGCATTTTTTTGTCTACTAGACATCTGTAGTTACCTTATAGATTACACGATGAGCTTATAAATTATGATATATGATGCATTATTATACATTGAACCATCTGTAAAATTACAGCTGAAACGACTAGTTCATCCACAGAAAATGAATCAGCAGCTCTTTTCATTTCTCGTTTAATTCATTTTTTCATGCCAAATCCTGAACACTTCATGGTTCTTAAAATTAGGATTTTCTGCTGTTCCTTAACTTAAATTACAGGAAAACAGTGTGGTGTGGACTTTTCATTGGAAAAAAAAACAAGCAATTAGAAGGTGTCACTTTGTGCACTCGGGAGTTGTGATGGGCATTTCTCGCTATTTATTTACGTTCCACAGTCCGAGCAATTAATCAAGAAAACAATCGGTAGTTAAAAATCCATATCAATCATTAGTTGCAACCCTATTCAAAATTGTTCAAAAGTAGCTCCACCTTAACCACAACCATAAATGCTGCCTACATGTGAATACATCAGTAAGAATAATCTAAACATATAATAGTATAACACTCACAGGGGCCATTTTTGTGCATTGAGAACTTTTACATTTGATACTTTAAGGACATTTCTAATAACACACAATTTTACTTTAGTAACATGTTCATTGAAGGACTACTAACTATTAACAGCTAATGATGCAGTCCTCTTGTAAAAAGAGGAGACGCCTACTTTAAAGCTCAGGTCAGGGTTGGATTAATAAATATTCGGAGAATACCCTCTGAGAGCTCGGAGCGCTTTGAAGTGATTCAGGAACGTTTTCTGAGGATCACGGAGCTATAGGAGCAGACACAACCTTTTATCTCCCTGAAGAGGTACGATGCTCTCTTTCAGACTCTGCCATTGGTCAGAATCTTAGCCCGCTTCATTCATAATGCACACAATTCAACGTTTATGTGTCCAAGTGCTGTTTTGAAAGCAGTCTACATTGATGGTGTAATATTTTCATTAATCAGTGTGGAAATGTTTTGAGACTTTGACCATTTAGTGTAATTGTTGACCCATTTAGGAAATGCTTAATTACTAGAGCTGTTGAACATCTTGTTGAACATGTTGTTCTCTTGAAGTCTAAAGAGCCCCAAATTTTGGAAGAAACCTCCCAGAAGAAATTCATCTAACCAATTCAAAACTTACATAACTTAGAAAACTAGTTTATTAATAAGCCTGCATTTCCTCATTAGTCGCTTGTTGTTAAATTCTGTTTTTATTTATTATGTTGTACCATTTATTCTTTGTTCTCATTATTATTCCATCTCCCTGTGGTCTGTGTGTTTCTTATTGTATTGTTCTACTCCTACTTTGGTTTGTGAAGCCCTCTACACATTTTTCATTTTGAAGCTTCTATTTTCATAAAGATTACTTTTACTGACTATTAATTTTGTTGAGTGGGAAAATGAATGAGATCAACCATAAACCTCCTGACATTTAACTTTTGGAAAACATTTGTCCCAGCTTCTTGTTATTTAAACTATAAGTTACATTAAATGTCATCTAAGCTACATAAAACATTTTCTACCTCTCATTACAGACATCCACTTGAATTATGGGCGAGAGTGCCTTGTAAAAGCTTTACAACAATGTCATTTATAAGAAAAAACATCCCCTTTCTATTGGACACTAACAAAAATCTTTTTTATTTCAACTGAACACACATTTTTTTTATTATGAGACTATGCCAAACTGTAGAGATGTCCAATTACAGTAAACGTAGACATTGTGAGGGAGTAGTTTTTATACACTTCAATGTAGATGCACCTTTTGGGCAGGACTTGCACCACCCCGAGTGATCAGAGTGATGATAAACAAGATATTCGACTTTGATATTCAACTTTCAAAAGCTTATAATGAGAAGACTTTCAGGTTGGGTAAAGAGAAAACATCCTAAATGTGAGACTTTTACCAGCAGAATCTACTTATTGTCAGTGAACGCCTTGTGCATACAGCCCTAGATTTATCTCCTGACCCTCGCAGGGGAAGACAACAATGATTTGGCCTGAAGCCTGGCATATAGCCTCCATATGGTATGGTTTACACCGGGGGAGGAACGTGCTCTCTTAAACTAGCTTCCATTAAACGCATTCCTTGCTAACAGCCCGATAACGACACGCTAGTAGGTCCCAGCTCTCCACTGATGTGACTCATCACTCAGGTGTGTTTACAGCTTATTACGCAAGAAAAGTAGGCTTCACTGGAGACGGACTGCCGCGCTTTGCAACAGATGTTTCGAACTCCAAGAAAAAGTCAAAGCAAATCATCCTCTCAGGTGGTTATTCAGCGCAAATGTGTCGTGGGTGACGACCTTTTCAAACACGTGCTTTCACTAACACAAACACGCAGGAAGAGAGGCAGACATGGAGGACAGAGTGAGAGGGTGTCCATGTATGTGAGAGGCTGAGAGGCATGAGGTAAGCTGGAGACATCAACAGGGTCATTGTATTTCACACAGAACCATCAGTTACATCCCACCTTTACCACTGTATGAGTTTGTTTCTTTAATGCAGCGGCTCCGCAGCCAGCTGGGAGAGAAAGACGGCTATTTGTTTTCTTACAGCCCGAGAGGTGAGAGGGATTCTCCACAGCTTACGTAACATGTCTCCTTTCATTCATTGCAGGCTTTGTCCATTAGTCTAGATGGGTATCAATAATGTGGTGAGTGCAGGATTTACAGATATGGCACCAGATATGATGCAAAATGGGGACAATATAAACTCTGATGACCCAGATGACCTAACTTAAATAACACATTCTAGACACAATTGTGTCTGTAAAATGGATAAATAAAGGCTGATCACCATGCGACTTTACATTCTGCTGAAGTGAACTGCTCAGATTAATCACTGCAACGATCACATGCCTCAGCACGGTTGAAATAAACACAGGCAGGAAACAAAAAAGTAAACCGTCGGTTTTTCTGTGATGACAACATCACAGCCATTTTGTTGCTTCTCCTTGATGGCACAGTGTCAGACAGTTTGGGACAGGCGTGAAAAGAGACACCTCTGTTACACCCGAGAATAATTGGAGGAGTAGAAAATAATCGTGTTTCGACCAGCACAGAATAACACAGCCTCTACTTTGCTCCAGAAAAATTAGCTGATATAGGAGTGACCTGGAGTGGATTTGTTGAAATGAACAGAGGGAAACAGGTCATGAGAACTTCCATCTGTCTGTTTGTATGTCTTCTCCTGTTACCATGTGTCCACTGTTTATCCAGGCAGCAAACACTCTAAGAGCCATTTACTTATCGTGACTAGAAAACCTCAGCAGACTAAGACAAAAATGTGTTTTTTAAATTATTTTTTACTTGGAAGCTAGTACGTTGATGCTAGAAAATATCTGAGATTTAGATTTATATCTATAATAAACTTTAAATCTTTCTTATTCAATCCATTTTTCTGTATTTGCTACTGTTTTTTCAATTTGGTTTGCGTTTTCTGTGTCCGCGGCGCGTTTCTTTCAATTTGTGTTTTAATTTCTGTGCTTTGAGCTCTCAGGGCCACAGTAGACGTTACTGAGGTCAGTAACAATGTCCGTCGCCCAGCACACCTGGAAGATGATGTGAGTGCAGCATTCCAGCCTGTGACCCCTGACCCTCTGTTCACCTCACAGACACGCTTCTCTCTGTAACACCGGACACTTTGCCATGTCGTCTCTGGATCACAGCACTGTTTTTGGCATTAGACTTCATCCTGTTCAAGCAGCGTCTAGTGCTGAAACAATTAGTGGATTAACTGATTAGTAGACTGACAGAAAATATATTGACAACCGTATTAATAATTGATTATACATTTAAGTCATTTAGCAAACTAAAAATACCAAATGTTCGCTAGTTCTGGAAGTGCTAAGTCAAAGTCAACTTAAATGAGCAATAACTGAATTTTTTGGGTGCAGTTAATACAACACTGACATAACATATCCTTTTAAGCTGATGGTGAACTTATTTACATAATTACAGAACAGATTTGGAGCAACACTTGTAGTCGTGTTTCTGTCCACTTGAGTCTAAGATGCACTCTATTTACATAATTTGCTAAGTTGCAAACTTGTCTGCTGTTGGTACTGGACAGGTAGTGACAGTGGGTTTATCGGAGCTTTTCATCTTGAAAAAGCTTCCGACTGTGTCTGGAAACAATGCTAATGAGAGCAACCAAAACAGTAAAGTAAAGGCCAAAAAAACAAAGCAAGATGTTCAAAGTTGCTAAAAACGCTCTTTCCTTAGAGCTGAAGGTCTGTGACTACGAGCAACTCCTTTTCACAAACAAGTAGTTATGTGATCCTGATATAAAAATAATGACTATAGCTGCTTTAAAGATGATTTATCTCCTTCCTAAATAAAATGCCACAAATGTAATTGCCTTTGACCAAAAATCCTCACGGACAGATTCATAGACAGATGAATCAATAATGTAAATAATCGTTAATTGCAGCATTAGCGGCGTCACAAAAAACATTGGAAAAACACCCTATCCTCACGTATCTGATTTTGACAGTACTAATGCAGGAAGGCAGGAAGGAAGTATCATTATTTTGTTTGCTAAGTCAATTTCCTGAGCTCTGGTTGTATCCATCTCCAGTGTGAGCCAAGTGATCAATCCACAGCTCTAGATATGATATCATGTTACAATGCGAGACTATATGTTGATGTGATGTGAAGTCTGCGTATTGATATTGCTGCTAAAGGGCAGGATTTGCTGTAGTTTTTTTTTCTTACGGGACCGGAGAGGCTCTGAAATAGATTGCCCCCGGGCTAAAGCATCTCTCCTGTCCTCGTCTCAATGATGTCTCACTCTGTCTTCCGCCTCCTCC
>JAVQJD010065686.1:0-15466 GCA_036023655.1 Nannoperca australis | reverse complement strand
AGGGTAAGCCCCCCCCCCCCTTAAGTTCAAGCATTCACAAACGTTTAAACATTAACGCTATGTTAGTTGTGACCCCAACTCACATCGCGTCTTAAAATGAGTCTTATTTTCGATAACTGAGCAGACAGTTATGTGAAAGGTTTTGATTTGGTGGATTCTCACCATCTGGGGCTCCAGGCAGATTGAAACAAACAGGGAATTACTTAGAACTTATATTAGGTCCAGATCTAAATACGAGGCCATACGATTGGCATTAAGAAAAAAGATTACACTTTGAATCAGTATTATCATTCCCATTGAACTTGAACATTGAACTCAACTTCCCCTAGATCTGATGACTCTGGAGACTCTGGTTCAGCGAAATGTTGTCCTTAAATACTTTTCTGTTTTGAATGTCTGTATTTTATAATGATATCAAGCTCTGGAAGGTACAAACCTCTGCGTACATGGAGAGCACAGAAACTTTAGGGAGGTCTCTCACAAAACAATGGAGCCAGCATTACCCCGCACCTCTGTTCTCTTGTATACCAAATGCTTTGACACACCCATGCATAGATGTAATCTAACCCATCTATGCTCCGCTTGCAAGTACACTTTGAGTGTTGGTAAAATTGTGTCACTGCCACAGAGATGAACTGTTCTCCCTCAAACACACTGGGTGCACGACCCCCCTGCTCTTTCTGTTGCTCTGCCCCAAAGAAAGGTCAGAGGTCAGGGTCATGCTACAGAAGATGCAGCCCTGGAGCTGGCAAGGAATCAGTGTTTTACATTACATTACATTTAGCAGACGCTTTTATCCTAAGCGACTTCCAAATCAGGGCTCAGTGTCTTGCTCAAGGACACTTCGACACATGGACAGGAGGAGCCAGGATCGAACTGCCAACCCTACAAATAATAGACGACCTGCCCTACCTCCTGCGCCACAGCCGCCCGCTCGAGAACACTTCAGAAGGACGGACAGCCTGCTTCAGAATCAAAATCTCTGCCTTTCGATACCTAAAACTCCTCAAATGAGCAATGTGAATACATCTCATGTTGATTTGCAGTGATCTTGGGTATTACTATAGATAATGACAGGAACTAAATGTCGCCTATTTTTTCTTTTCGCGAGTCTTAGGATCACCCACCTAATGGCTGCATGTGTGTGAGTGCATGTTTGAACTTGTGTGTTTGTGCTCAAGTGCTGTATATAAACTTTATCACTGTGCCGCTTTTCCAGTAAACCATGCGGTTGCCACAGTTTCCTCGGGGTTGGATGCGCCAGACAACCCAAAAGCCCACACTACTGAACCTTTATTGGTGCCAAACACCCACTGATGACAATTATCTAACGCACGAGCAGGAAGTAACGCTTTGCAACACAAGACCTAGAAACCATTTACTGTAAAGCATCTGAAGATATTGGAACCAGGGAGCGCCAGACACATGCTCTCCAAATGACGAAGATTATTAATTACACGAGAAGTACGTCAGAGGCAATGTTAAGCTGGTCAGAGGCTCAACTTAAGTGTCTTTGTTGTGGCTCAGTGTAAAGGAAATGAGATAAACTGTCTGTTTACAGCTCCACTGAATACCCCTATCCTGATAAATAAAAATTGGAGCACAGGTGGTGGTAGCTTAGACGTCCATGTCTGTTGCCTAATCTACTAGATTTCACATCCAAGACAGAAAGATAAACGTTCTGCTTTCAATATGTGTTGGACTAACTTTTACAGAGTGATGAGATACATTTCTCCACGGGTCTTGAGAATAACGTTGCAGTAAAATTATGAACAATTTGCAGGAATGAAAGCCATTTTAGACTTTCTGTTGTGCATCACAAACACAACCCAGACGATGTCCATGTTTCCATCAAAGTCACAAACTTCCAAAGAGAAGTTCAAAAAGCTATTTCCAATAATTACGTATTGAATCTTAGCACCGCAACATACATATGGGAGATAAATTAATGAGAAAAATCGAATTAAGTGAGTGGAGAAACATAATAAAAAAGAAATAAATGCAGATCCTGGGGCTTCAATAAAAAGCACAAGGGCTTACTGAATGTTTTATATATTTGCAATAACCAGATCTCAACCCAACAGAACCTATGAGAGATTTTAGAGCACCATTGTCAGAATGCTGATGTTTCCTTTAGCATGTCCTTCATTTGTATCTCTCTCCTATACGCTTGTGTTGCAGTGTTTAAACTGAGAAGCAGTTGGTTCTACCTGAATGCAGCGAGGTACTCAGCGTCTCCCATGGGTGGGTCCAGTCCTCCTGTCCACGCCACATTCACGTTGAAGCCCTCACCTGCTCCAGAACCAACCTGAACCCAAAATAAAAGTGTTGCATTTAATTCATGCAGCGCCATCATTCGGAAAATTGCAATTTGTATATACAGTGGGCTTCAATGTGCCCTGGATGTCACCCACCTCCGCTGGCGACCCACTGCCGGGGAAGAAGTTTCCGTCGTCATAGCGATGAAGCGAGATGTAGAGAACGCTGGGGTCGCTGTAGAACACTTCCTGGGTGCCGTTTCCATGGTGAACATCCTAGCAACAGGATGAGGGAGGCCATTTTAATATGATACACAACAATACCACAGGAGATAAAAGTCATGTTAGATGAAGAGTTACCGAGACGTCTTACCCAGTCAACAATGAGGATCTTGCTGACGCTGAGCTTGTGTTGGAGCTGCTTGGCCGCGATGGCCACAGAATTGAAGTAACAGAAACCCCTGATAGACACAAATAGAAAGGACAAAACTAAAGTTTAGAGACAGTTCTAAAGAAAGTTAAGACTTTAATTGAGAAGAAAAAATACTGAATGCCTCTTTTAGAACTTATTTGACTATGTGACTTTTGTTCTTAGTTTTGGCTGTGTGTCGTGTCAGTTGGGTTCTTGATGCGAGCGTGCGCAACTGAATGTTTCAAAAATGTAAAATGGTAAACAGTACAGTAGCTGTGCAGGATTGTGCTTAGGATGAAAGAAATGAGTAGTACAAGCATCAGTAAAACAAAAAAAGAAAAGAAAAAAACCCAAGTATTAATCTTCCTTATTTTGTCTTCTCTCTATCACTTCATAAATATCCTCCACAAAGAAACTGCTGACAGTGCATGTGGTCAAGCTGAGCATGTGACTGGCACACACACGCGCACGCACACACGCGCACGCACACACACACACACACACACACACACACACTTACATTGGATTGGAGGGGTCTGCATGATGCCCTGGTGGTCTGACCACAGCAAAGCCGTTCTGTGCAGAAGAAGAAGAACTTTAAGTGTACTGTTAAAAAACCACAATCTCTTAATTGTACGTGCTTTTATAATAAACAGGAATATAACATTTCTGGCACACATGCATAAAGAAACATCTTCCTTTAAAAGGTACAATCACACTGCCAAAATTCAAAACCTGACTAAGAAACAGCTAATGTTTGTTTCCTGATCAATGTGAGGCACGTTTCAGAACTGTAGTAAAGTAGGTTTCCATTCTGATCACACTATTCAGATATATACACCAGATAATCCCTGGAATTTATATGGTTTAAACATGACTAATTTTAAACCAAGCATAAATCTTCTTGCCACATGATATATAAAGAATGAATATAGAGAATTTCTTTTATGTTTATGTTTTGTAATGGTGAAAGGTAAGGATTAATAGGGAGAGAAATATGAGACATGAGAAGGCAAAAGGGAAAAACAACAACCAAAACACTAAAAGGCAAGAAATACAGATTTGCTTAAGTCAATAACAGGAGGAACCTGAGTAAATTTGACATTTCACAATTAGATACATTCCCTACAATATGTTTAGCTGTGTGGTTGTCCTGCGGTTGTAGTGTATTGTTGTAGTTGTGTACTACAGACTGAGCCTTCGGCTGGTGTTGGTTTCATTCTCTGCCTGTCCGCCTTGTTTTACACAGTCTTTTGTTTGTTTGTTTTTTTAGGATTAAAACTGTCTCGTTTGAAGCTGCCAGCTATAAAAACGTCTTGCCAATTGTATTTTTACATTTGACCATTTCGAATAAAAAAAACAGGAACAATTTCATGTTTATCCCAGCGTTTAATCATCGTGAGGAGGAAAAGGAAAAAACTTTAGGCCACGATATGACAGGAAAGTATTTTCTGAAACCCATTCGTCTTTGAAGTGGTTTAGTAGCTCCGTAAGGCTAGGATGAGGCATGCTTCTTTCTTTGCCGACTGCATTTCTAAGTTGATGTCTGCCTTTCCAATCCTTGTAGTTCACATACAGGAAGGAAACACTGCCAGGGGTGGATACAAACTTTAGAATTATTTTACAATAACTTTTTGAGTCCTCAGAGTTCTTTCTGGCCCATGAACCAGTGCATGGGAAACATCCACACTGTGTGTATGGGCATAACGTTGAAATGTCATTTTTATGTCTCTACAGGCAACACCATTGCCTGCATTGACATGATAAACGTGCATCCAGTCAAAATCATACAGTGATAAATAACCTTGACTTTACTTCCCCC
The DNA here is from genome assembly GCA_036023655.1 of Nannoperca australis. Lineage (NCBI taxonomy): Eukaryota > Metazoa > Chordata > Actinopteri > Centrarchiformes > Percichthyidae > Nannoperca > Nannoperca australis. Next base: position 10,974 of record JAVQJD010065686.1, on the reverse strand, counting down.
ATTATGTTCTGATACAGGGACAATTCTTTGTGTTATGCTTATATACTGTTTTGTGCTAACTGGCTACAGTCATATGGAAGTCTGTGGTAAGTCTTAGTCTTAGTTTGAATTCAGTCCAATGCCTTGTGCAGACAGGGCTTAAAGGGAGGCAACAGAAATGGATGAAAACCATTATTCCAACTAGTTTCATAGTCCAATCTGGAGGTGTGACAGAAGACCATCTGGCTCTTTCACACCATCCCATCTCTAGTGTAGATTGACCAGCAGGCTTAGTTTCTCACCTTAAGCTCTCCTTTGGCCACTCTGAAGGCCAGCTCAACAACGCTGCCTGCTGCCATGCGTGATGCCGTGGAGGTGTGCGATTCATTCCAGGTGGTGTCATTATCAACCTGCCAGCCGACAGACAAATTATGTAACAACAGAATAAAAAAGAAAGAGAGCGGAAATATCTGCTGTATGAAGCTCGGCTATATGGGACAATAAAATAAAACTTTCTACGTACAGCTGTGACTTCGGAGTAAAAATGGCAGTTTTACTCTCTTGTTTTAAGATCCATAGAGCTGTTTGTTCACAAAATGGCATTTCTGTCCATTTGGCTGGGGCAATGAAATCTGAGGCATCTCTTTTATCCTTGGTCAAATGTTGTTCCTATTAGTCTGACTTTTCATGGTCCGACACGGACCGTCACGCACATGATAGCATTTGGCCGAGCCGGCTCTCTTTTCCTCTTTAACATCCTTTTCTTCCTTGTAACGCTCTCTCTCGCTTGACTTATTGAAACAATAACGTCCTTCATCAATGCAGCGATTGTGTTGTATTGTATAGCTTTCATCAAGGCCTTTGGACGATTTCAGTAACAATTTGAGTTTTAAACCTTGGGAGTGAGGACATTTTGGTCGGTCTTCACTTAGGGACAGACCTGGTTTTAAGGTTCAATTTAGAATCAGGTTTAGGTTAGGGTAAGAATAAGGGGCTAGGGAATGCATTATGTCAATGAAAGCTCTGACAGGTTTAGAAGTACAGGGTTATGTTTGTTTGTGTGTGTGTGTGTTCTCTCTTACCCCGACACCCCCACATGGTAACATCACAAACATCCTTTGAGAGAGAATTCCTGAGAAAATAGAAACATAATGACATATGTACACAATTAAAATCACTTGAAATTGTTTTGAAATGATGTTATTCAGCTCAAAATAATGCTTTACAGTTTACAGTGTTAGGTGTAGCATACCAGCCAGTTTGCGGTTATCCAGTTTGAGTCTGTTGAGCGGGTTGGTGCCGTAGAGCAACACATGGCGCTCTGTGTGAACCGACTGCAGCTCCTCCAGAGTGGCTTTACGACCACGGATACTCTGGATGAACACAACATTTTCATTTTAGTTTCTCATCTCAAAAACTTGTAGAAAAAGACAATGCACATCCATTTTGTAGCCCCAGGGACCAAGAACATACGTGGAAAATGTTTAACGTCATGAATATTTTTGTTATATTCAACCGTTTCATTTTCAAACAGACAAATACATCTTGAAATGAAATGTAATGTAAACACAGAGGAGAAATAGGAAGACGATATCAGTGTCACCTCCTCAGCAACTTTACAGATGTCGCATCATACCTCACACTGTCCCCTCAGGCCTCTCTCCTGTAGCCGGGACCAGATGCTCTGTATCCTCCCAGCATGCTCAGGGTGACTGCTGTTGTCGCCGCATGTACACTGATGCTTCAGCATCTGAGAATCATACACCAGGCCTGCACACACACACACACACACACACACACACACACAGAAACAGTGATGACTCAATATTTACTCCATTGCATAATAATTTACAATTAAACATTTTCGTGGCATCTGGCGGAAGCTTAACTTTATTTTCTCAGATTGTTTTATCACTTCTACTTTTGTATTACTGTCCAAGACAAACAGAAACATTAGAATGAAACTCCTTGTCATTGCTTCCTCAGGACGACAAGGACAGCAAATCTCAAACACACACCCAGAGGGGCACAAGTCAGCCAGTGCTTGCACTCATTAGGGTTCAAACACTCAGAGATTGTTTTGGACTAACTCCTACAGAGTTCTCTGAGTATTTAAATCTGTATGATCCCACGGGCAGTAGTGTTTGGACTGATTCATAATCTGAGTGAAAGAAGGCCTTTCCAACACCCTACAAGTCATTCCTTTAAAGCATTTTTACAGGACGATGGGTTCAATAATACTTCTGTATAGAAGAAGCAGCAGGAGGGGTTTGACTGAGTGAGCCGTAAGTTTTTGCATGGCAGAGATGTCTGTGATGTGGTGATCAAAGCTCATTTTCTTTGTCCAGGATGATGCTTAAAGCCTTCCACCACCTCCACTGGCTGGCCGTAGATGGAAGTGGGGCAATGAGGTGTGGCGAGTTTATTGCGGGTGTTAAAGATGAGCTCCTTTGTCTTGGTGACGTGGAGGTGGAGGAGAGCTGTTAGACAACTATAGTATGTAGTACATACATTATATGGTCAGCATCTCAACCCCTAGAGTACCCTAGAGCACCTTGTATTTGAAATTACATTAAGACAATAATTATACCTACCTATTATAATACTGTATAAGCATCTCTGACTCACCGGTGGTGAAGCGTGGTTTACTGCTGGTATCCGGTGAGGCCAGGCTCAGGGGTTTCTCAGGCAGAGTGAGAGAGGTGGAGGCTGGGGAGGACTGTGTACGTGACAGGGGGCGATGGACACCCAACCCACTGCCAACCCCACCGCTGCCGCGTAACATGGGTACTGCCAGGGTCTCCATCTGTCGATGCAGCTGCTGCAGCTGCTTCTGCTGTTCCCATAGCAACGACTGCAGAAAGAGTGGGGATGATAAAGAAGAAACACAGGTACAATTCAAAATAATATAAGAAACATAAAAGACAAGGTTTAGTGTTGGACAGGAAAGTGTAGAATAGAGAGCATTATTCTAAACCAGAAGGAGTATAGTTGCTCATAACATTCACTTCCACTGCACATATGGTATGCAGCTGTACATCCCTCTAAAATTCACTAGGGGTTTGTATCCCAGGCTGATCTTTAGTGCTGGGAGTCACAGAACTTCCTCTAACTTAATGACAATAAAATCGAAGATTGTTTTATGTGGCCTGTCCGATCTGACCGGCACCATCTAGAACAATCTGTGTCTATCAGTATCAAGTAAACTGCTTTGAATCTGGAGGTCATTTTTGACTATGATCTCCTCCTTAGAAATTAGGTTACTAAAACTATTCAGCTCAGCTTAGAGTACCCTGTCATCATATGCTGATGTAACCACTTTTATGTAATAAGCAGTTGTCAAACCACAAAAGCATGCAACGCCAAATAGAATCATGCAAGTATTAGTGTTAGGTCGCCATCTACAGGACCGTTGAATGAAGAACAGTTGTGTGGTTTTCTTCCATCCATCTACCTGCTGTCAGTGTGTGTGTGTGTGTGTGTGTGTGTTTGTATCTCATGTGTGAAAGTATACTATGTATTTCCCAACCTGGTTGAGTATGAGTGCGTGTTGCAGGTTTATTTGCTCTTCGTGGCTCTTGGATGGTGTTGGCCCCGCCTCCCTCAGTGACCCCGCCCTCACTCTGCTCTGATAGCTTGGCTCCGTGGGCGATGTCCCACCTCCATCCTCTGAGTCCATGTCCTCAGAGGGGATCTGATGCAGTCTGGGCTTCTCACTGGACTTAGACATTAGCTGCACACACACACACACACACACGCACATTTAAATTGGCATAAAAACACATGGAGTCAAATATGTGTGCTTGCACTTTGTTTGTATTTGCAAAAAGACATGATGGCACAAGACGGCACAGTCAGTCAGTCCCCTGCCATGGCACACTGAAATGCTGACTAAAACATTTTACGCTTTTACTTGTGAATGTAAACATGTGATGCTGAGTAGGAAAAAAGGCAGCCATATTTGCCACTTGCGTCGATACACTTCCAGAGTTTGTTATTTCAGAGCCTTTAAATCTTTCAACAGGAGGCTAACTTGAACATGTTTTGTCAGGATGCAGCTTTAAGTCTGTCCTGATGCAAATATGGCATTAGGCAGCAAAATATGTCATTCCAATACTGTATTGTGCTGCCTAAGTAGATTTATATATACATCCAAATGACCAAGGGGCAGACTGAATAGATTTTCTGTTATCATTGACTTTATCACCAACATGCCCACAGGAATGTCCAAATAATCCAAACCCTGGATCACCACCCAACAATTTAAGAATGACATTATCAAGGCCAAACTCAAATATAATAAAAGAAGAAAAAACATAACTGGTTGTGAATCAAGACCATTCCACAAGAACAGACTCCTCCACCTTTACCAACTCTCTGAACACATTATACACACAGTTTTCTTATCTTTATTTTTTATTTTATCCAAGTGTCCTCCCCCTTTCATGAGCCTAGTGTACACATCCCCCCTTCACGGTGGAGGATATCCAGCAGCTGCTGGGCAGGTGCAAGCCTGGCAAGGGACCAGGGCCAGATGGCATACCAACTAGAGTGCTCAAGCTCTGTGCCATTGAGCTCGCTCCCACCCTCCACTCCTTCTCCTGCAAATCCTACAGGACAGCATCAATACTCACACTGTGCAAAGCATCCCACATCATACCAGCACCCGAGGAACCCCCAACCACCACTGACCAGTCACACTTACTACAATAGTCATGAAATGCCTCGAAAACCTGATTCTGAACGCCAGCCTGCCAGCAGTCAGCCCACGTTTTAGGGATTCTTTCTTTCTTTCGTGTGCGTTCACTCCTGCATACCTTGCCCAGGTGAGTTTGCTGTTTGAGCCTCTCCAGTAGTTGTGTGTTGTGCTGTTGTTGGAGCAGATGAGCATGAAGGGTTCGCGGGCTCTGGGGGAGGGGCTCCGAGCGAGTTCTGCTCAGGGGCTTGTGGGGATGAGCGCCTCCAGGAACCAGGTGGTCTAACTGGGGGGCAAACTGTAGTGGGACGGCGTCCAGGCCTGAAACTGGTCGGAGACAGAGAGACAAAGCAGCAGAAAAAGAATTAGCTTTGTGTAAGATACACAAATAAACACATAATAGCTACTAGCCCTGCTGCCTTGTAAACTGATTGAATTTATTTTCTTTAAACCCCCTAATCCTAACCTAATATGATTTATTTCAAATTGTAAAAACACATGCAAGATGTTTGTGTTGCTTTGACAAAATAGTAAAGCCACTGAACTGACAGAAAGAGAAGAGCACAGGTGCATTTGGACTCTGCATATGGTATAACAATGCGAGTGAAAGTAGTTCACTTGCTGATCAATGAAAGAAAAAAAAGACTATTCTAAATGTAACCACTGGGTGGTGCTCTACCATTTCAGACAATAAAATAAAAAGACCTTTGTGAAACCACTGCTTCCAGGTGTGCAGTGGCTATTTGGTAACAGCTTGGATGTGTGTTTTTAGCAGCTTTGTGCATACAATCCTAGTCTGAGATGCTGAAAGTTTAAGTAAAATTTGTGATTTCTCGTCAGTGTTTGAACATCCTAAATTGTGGTGATTTTGGCCATACACATGTGCACGTGTATGCACATGTACGTATGTCTATAGTGTGTGTGTGCGTGTGTGTGTGTGCGTGTGTGTGTGTGCGTGTGTGTGTGTGTGTGTGTGTGTGTGCGCGTGTGTGTGTGTGTGTGTCTCACCAGTGAGCAGCGGAGTGTGTACCAGTCCAGAGGGCTCCAGGATGATGACAGGCAGGTGAGGGTTCAGCTGCCCAGCCTGATCCTCTCTGCTCAGGGGGAGGAAGACCTGCGAGCCCCCGGCTGTAACCACAGGCACCCGGCCGACCTTTAGAGGGGACAGCTCTCCTTCAGCCTGCCCACAGACAGTTAAAACAGCTTTACAGCTACAGATAACATGCTAGCTGACGTTTTATCACAGCTGAATTCACAGTCCAACATAGAATGAGATGAATGTATTTCAGTATGACAGGAGTTGATCACTTTCATCCAGGTGACGTGATGAGAAAAACTCCCAAGCCATACAGTTTTCAATAAACAGTAGTCCAAAACCCACAAGTATCAATATCATAGTGAAACAGCATTTAAAGAGCACCATGCTTCCTTTATTTGATGTTCTTCCTGTTTAGAACAGGATATTGAGGATTCATTTCAGTGAGATTTTAAATGTATGTTATGTCATGTGAGCTTTTTAAGTGCAAGTCATTTAGCCAAGCCGTAAAAGCTGTTAGTCTTACAACACAAGTATCTGAGAAAGAATATAAGTCTTTTTTCAGTGTTTCTTAGAGGGAGCAGATCACTGCTTTGGTTTGGTGAAAATATCATTAGAGTAAAAAACATTTTTGAAAGAATTTGTTTTTGCTTCTTCTTGACGTAAGAATAAATGAGTAGTTATGATGCAGACGTGTTGCAGCTGAGTGTTTACCCTGGCATTGGCCGGTAGTCCCAGTGTGATGGTGGGCAGCGTGGAGGGAGTCTGGATGGTGAAGTTAGCTAGAGTGCCATCTCTGAGCAGCAGCTTCTGCGCCTGGAAATGCCAAATATAATTACCATTAAAGCATCACAAATGTATATGAAAGTCTGAACAATACACTTTTCTTACCTACTACTAACAGCAGTTTTTGAGAGATAAGAGAAATCCAACTTAACATGTAAGACCAGTGTTGGTTATGTTTACCATAATAAAGAGCTCTCATTGATCTCCGCTCTGCTATACATTTGCAGTTTGTCTTTGCTGTAAGCTCTTCATATTTTCTGCTGATGTGACCAAATGTCAGCGTTTATAAAAAGTAAACCTACAGTAATTTAAGCCAATGCAGTCTAATTAAAGCTAAGCTAGTGCTTTGCCCTGAGCTGTCTTGAATCATGAGTCAGACATCCACAGCAGGTGTGACAGAGGTCGGCTTTATGTAATTAAATGAATGATGTATAAACAGCTGACAAACACTCAGTGCTCCCATGCTCTTGTGTCATTGCTTTAAACATGTCATTACTCAGCGTCTCAGCACAGCTCATGTAAAAAGCATGCGCTTACTTGTTTAAAATGCTCTGGTTTTTCCATCTACAAGACGAAAGAGACTGTCTGAATGGAAAATACAGAAGTATTTCCTTTTATCTTTAGCCTTCATCAGGATTTTGTAAGATAACTTCTCATGGGCTAAGTTGGTGTACTAACATGGTTTAGTTATTTTGTTTCAGTTAATCTTGAGGTGAGACATTGATGTTTTAGTTAGTTTTACTTACTCAATCAAGTTTCACATACAAGGAATTTGCCTTGGTATATTGGTGCATAACTATAAACACAGTAAGTAGAGTGTAAAAGGAAAGATAAAGCAAGTACTGCAAGTCAAGGAGCACAAATATGAGATATAAAAATGACAATATTATTAAAATATGTCAAATATGTACTTTCTGATGGGACTCACGGATGTGGATGTGTGTGTTTGTTTGTGTGTGTCTTTGCTGACCTCATGCGAGAGGCCGCCTGCAGATGGCAGTAGCCCATTCTCATTGGGCAGACTGTCGTTAGGAGAACTGCAGCCCGAGACCGGAGTGCTACTGCTGCTGGGGGACGAGTCTGCGGAGAGACGGGCGGTGTGAGTTCAGAATACGATCATGCATATTGATCATATTTCAGTTACAATACATTTCATCACACCAGTGGATCATGTTTTAAATAAATTATTAATAAAGAATGAACTCCTTTGTTTGACTTTGAATGTGTCACATATTAAACAACAACAATGCATCACCACTCTTATTCACAGTGTGTGTGTTTGTGTGTGTGGGTTGGTGTGTAGTTACCCAGTGTGTCAGGTACTCTGTGTTTGACAGTGGGCGGGGCACTCTCTTTGCGGGTGAGCGGGCTCTTGCGGGTGTTTAGGTGTTTCTTCAGCTTGTGTTTCACCTTCAGATTGGGCTCAGACGCTAACATATGAAAGCAACATGGAGAATGTTACTTGATGTGATGAAGTGCAGATGGCTGCTGACTGTAGTACCACAACAACATTTAACCCATTTCAAGTAGATGAAATATTTTACATTTACTGTTCACAGCAGACAGTTTGACTTGTCAAATAGTGAGTATGAGAAATGAAGGCAGACTGGTCATACGAAAAGTTAAAAGGGAAATAATACATGACCAGGTGTGATTATGAAAGGAAAATGGATCCATTTATTCAGTTTAAATGTTGCAATACTGCAGTTTTATCAAAATACAATCACTGATGCCTGGAGCAGTGAGTGAGATGAATAGTTACAATCTACAAAACAGTCAAACAACTGTTCCCCCAACTTTATCGTGGTAGAAAAAGTTCCGTCCCTGCCTCTGAATAAAGGCCATGTGATGCGGTGGATGTCTGATGTCTTACCTGCTCTGCGCAGCGGCGTCCCTTCTGAACACTCAGGCGAAGGCTGTGATGGAGACGAGACCAGAGTCTGGGAGGACACGCTGGGGTCTGGGCCCAGCTTTCTGGGAAAACACAATGCACATACAGACATCAAGCTACAGAGTCCTGTGGTAGACATTTACTTAAAATTTTGATTTTAGGGTTGATAAAAGAATAAAACAGTTATTTAAAGAATTTTCAGTGTGTGGTCATGAATGTGGTCATGGTGCATGTTCAGTGTTTTGATTGCTTTGTGAGTCTGTGTGTGTGTGTGTGTCTTTTATGTCACCTGTATGCTACAGGAGGTGCAGTCAGAGTGTTGGAGTTTGTTCTTTCCAGCGCCGCCTGTTTCTGCTTCTTAAGAATCACCTCCTGGAGCTTCTGTTTCACCAGGGAACTAGCCACCGCACCTATCAATCAATAACATGATCAACCATCATATTCGTAAGAAGCACCAACTGCTTCATCAATAAAAGGAGGAGCAAGAAAAGGCACAGCCAAAAGCAGTGTGTACAGTGTATAATGTCTGTGCGGGACATAATCAGTGATTGATACTAACATATATAACTAACACAACTGGAACAAGTGACAACTGGGAGTGTCAGCAAATACATGTCGTACATGCATGCACGCCCGAGAGTCTGAATGTGTTTGTGTGTGGTGCAGGGTGAGCTCACAGGTTTGTCTGAGAGTATGCAAGTTGCTATTTTTCAGCGTGTGTGCAAATGTGTGCACACGGAGGTGACAGGAGGTGCTAGAAGTCATCAAGTCAATATTGACCGACTTGATGTGCCCAGAACCAAAGCTATATTTAACTCCACTGTTGTAGCTCTACTTGTCAGGTTATATTTAGCAAAGCTAAAAGTGAAGTAACTCTGTTCAATAAAGATCAATAAGATCTCTAATGGGGACTTTCCTCTCTGGCCATGATTAGAATAAAGTTTTAAAGATGTGTAAATAGCTTTATATAGGTCTCAATGAAAAAAAATACAACTTTAAATGTAAAACATAAAGTTTTACAAGGAAACTTGTGATAACATGTTAGTGTTGTTAAAGTTTAATATGAGTGTGTGTGTGTGTGTGTGTGAATAAACTCACTCTGTTGACTCTTGTCTTTGTGTTTTAGCTGCTGCAACTCCTGATGTTTCTCGTGGTGCTCCTGCTCCCGCCTCCTCTGCTCCATGTTAAACTAAACCACCAGACACACACATTTATATTACAGCAACATATATAAAGCATGAAAAGGTCATGCTAAACGGTTAATATTGCATTTCATTTTGCACAAAGCCTCTCTATTGTATATCTGTTACCCGGATGTGCTGATGCAGTTGTTGCTGTGAGAAGGAGGTACGGGGCTGAGAGGAGAATGGGGTGAGGAGTAGAGGCGGGTGCAGTGGGGTGAGGAGCGCCGTGTCCGAACCAGGGCGCATCCCCCGCTCTCCCACCCTGAGGTCCATGGGAAACAAGGCCGCGCACGACACCAGCACTGCCGCCGAGGACTCTGGGAAAAGAGAGGGGTGAGGGGAGGGAGCGAAGAGAGGCGTTAATTTGCTTCATCCCCACAAAGAACAGCTGATTTACACAAAACTCCGTATGAAACCTTACTTGAAAATCAATGAGCACAGGCAAAAATTTGCCACTGTTTGGAGGAAAAGTGTGTACACATACACCTGAATTATGGTTTCATATAACAAATTCTTTGCAGCTGCAAAACTTATAGCAACACGTCAGAACCATTTCGAACTTACTGGGAGGACTGACTATAAATAATCAGGCTGGACTAACAAACATTACAACAGCCGATCCATTCAGCAACGTTCAGTGTCAGATAAAGTGAATCGCCTGACGTGGAAGACTTGTGTTCAAGATACTGTGACACAGCAAACTTAACTTAAGACAGGACACTTTACTGTGTAAACTATCTTTCAGTCTATATTTTAATAAATACCAATTGTAGTATTAGAGTCAGTTGAGTGGAACAAACACTTGGCTCTAGTTCTTTTTAGCAGGCATCAACCACAGTAACCTCGAGTCACATTGGAGCCCATGCAGCATACTGCTCTAGTGGAAACTGTTAAAAACTGATGATAAAACTGAACGACAAATATGAAATCAACTGATGATTAAGATGCTAACAAAGGTTTTTAACCCCGTAAAACTATGGTGGCCCTGAGAGCTCAGTGCATCGCAACTTAAGGAAACATTTCACAACACATTTAGCTACAAAATGAAAAAAACAACAACCAGAATTTAGAAACGCAATACAGGACACAACAAGCAAGTCCCAGGCAGGTCCGAGTGTTTTCGTCACTTTTTAGTTAACCCAGGACCCATCTGTGCTACAAGCAGCATGTTTCTGTGTTTGGTTGTGTTTTCTCACTTTAAAGCATTTTTTCCTAAATGCTGTGCAGATGTTTTCTTAATTTGTGTCTATTTGCATGTATTTCCCTAATCTGCAGTGTGTTGGGCTCATACACTGTAAAAAAACAGATAAAAAATGTAAATGGCTCAGACACACTGGGTAGAAATAATACAACTCATAGTGTGTGTGTGTGTGTGTGTGTGTGTGTGTGTGTGTGTGTATAT
>JAVQJD010065676.1:0-53163 GCA_036023655.1 Nannoperca australis | reverse complement strand
TCTATTTTTCTACTGTTTATTATTCTTTTTTCAATAACTTTATTGAGCATTGTAACTGTATCAAAAAGCAATTTCCCTTCTGGGATTAATAAAGTATTTCTGATTCTGATTCTGATTCTAGTCATTTTCTAGAACCAGGGCTTTCATCTCAGGGGCCAAAAGAGTTCTAGAACTTTATAACTGTATATGCAGGGCTAACGGCACTCTAGTACTCATAATGTATATGCAGGGCCAACTACATACTAGAACTACCTTAAATCCAGCGCCAACTGAATTCTTGAACTTTATAATGCATATCCAGGGCTGACTATATTCAACCGTAAACCCAGGATTCACTGCATTCCAGAACTGTAACTGTATGTGCAGGGCTGACTGTATTCTGGAACGTTATAACTGTACATGCAGGGCTAATTGCATTCTAGATTTCCTTCCTTTATTCCAGGGCAAACTGAATTCTAGAACTCCCCCTGTATGTGCGCATGGCTAACTACATTCTAGAACTTTTCCTCGATGTGCATGGCTTTATGCATTCTAGATGTCTGACTACCTGACACACTATTTTAAACTTTACTTAGTGGTTTGTATCCTTGTTACAATCATGGCTTTGTAGGACTCTAGCACGATTGCTGCAGTGACTGCAAAGTGTTGTCTCAGGGAACACAGTACTGAGACTCTTGCTTTAATTACATAAACAAAGGATAATGTCTAAAAGTCTATAGTTGACTTATTCCATTTCCTCATTCAATTTTAATCTCTTTGGTTCAAGGTCAAAACACCCCATCAACAATAAATAGATTTAAAACTCTATGTACTACCTGTCTGCTTAACCTGTGTTTGTGTCTTTGTATCTATTCAGGGAGCTATTGAAGGACCATCCGTTTTTCTATGTGCCAGAGGTGATCGAGGAGCTGAGCAGTAACCATGTCCTGACCACAGAGCTTGTCCCTGGGTTTCCCCTGGACCAGGCTGAGAGCCTCACACAGGAGCTGAAGAACGAGGTACAGCTTTCACACCAGGAGGAACGCGTTAGTTAACGTGTTCAGAGGCGTGTGTGTGAGAGAACGAGCTTGACCGATGAATGGGTCTCTGGTGGCAGGAAAGAGAAGTGCTTCTGCCTCCACTTGCTTCCCTTTTACCCAGTTGTTTCCTCTCCCATGATTTCCTTCAACAAGTCCCTGCTTTCCTCACTCAGTTAAACTCAGTGCAGTGAATTTCATTTGCAGGACACGGCCAAGCATTAAGACGTGCAAAATGATATACCAGTGAGGAACAATAGAGTTTATACATGTTTGTTTCTGTCTCAGATCTGTGAGAACATCTTGATGTTGTGCCTCAGAGAGCTGTTTGAGTTCAGGTACATGCAGACTGATCCAAACTGGTCCAACTTCTTTTATGATCCACAGACACACAGGGTGAGTCTGCCTACAGGCTAAATACTACTGCCACTGGAGTTACTTCTACTATCATTAATACAAATAATACAGCACTGACTGTGAGATCTGAGAGTAATGAAAGTAATAAGTGATAATTGGATTGTGTCTCTCTAGGTGGCACTGTTGGACTTTGGAGCCACCAGAGGATTTGATCAGAGTTTCACAGACGTCTACATAGAGGTAATAATAATAATGGATTATGTTGTATGCTGTGATTTAACTTGCAGTAGATCGTTAGGGTTGTGACGATCTTACTTACATGAGATGCGCGTAAGCTTCATGTCAAGTCAGAACTTGTGAAAATACCCCAATCATACAGATTTTTGTAGCCGTGCATAATATATAATGCATTTAATACACAATGAAACACGTGTTCGAGATGGAGAGAAAGACATTGAAGTGATGAAGGTTATATTAATAATCAGTTTGTGATGTGAAGGTAATCCGTTCAGCTGCCGAGGGCAACAGAGAGGGAGTTCTGAAGAAGTCTATCGAGATGAAGTTCCTGACTGGGTATGAGTCCAAGGTAAATATCTCTTTATCTGGCTGTCTGACTCCTCTACATCACAAATATGTCAATACCAATCTGAGAGCATTTGTTTCTACAGCAAATATTCCTTTTTGGTTTGTAAAAGTCTAGCGAACACTAAACATGCAGTTTGGTCTCCCCTCTCCGTGTCCCAGGCAATGATAAATGCCCACGTGGATGCTGTGATGATCCTCGGTGAGGCCTTCGCCTCCACAGACACCTTTGAATTCGGCTCCCAGTCCACCACCGAGAGAATCCACAGCCTCATCCCTGTGATGCTCAAACACCGGCTCGCCCCGCCTCCCGAGGAGACGTACTCGCTCCACCGCAAGATGGGCGGCTCGTTCCTTATCTGCTCCCGGCTGAATGCAAAGCTGCAGTGTAACGACATGTTCCACAAAGCATATCGGAAGTACTGGGAAGGCCGCACACCGCCCTCTCACTAAGGCTGAGCCAATCCCAAGTGTCAGGCTATTCGATGGACAGATCCTGGGGCCAACGGCAAAGTGCAAGTCAGAAGACGCAGAACTGCAGAGCGGAGGCCATGTTACCCTCCCTTCACTGTTCATCCAGCAGCAGCTTTCCCATTTCAGGCAACCCACTACGACGAGTTTTTGAAAAGTACTTATAAATAATTACAGCCATCATTTCTTAGCTGGAGAGAGGGAGCAGCAACATGGCATCAGGAGTGCTTTAAGGACAAACTATATATATATGTGGCCCTGAGAGGACAGACTGAGAAGGTGGATGGAAGGAGGGAGACTAACAGCCTTGCGTAATGTAGTTCGGGTGTTAAATGAATGTAAAAAGGTTGGGATTTTATCTCTGATGCTTCCAAGATGATTCTCAATTTTCTTGTGTTTTGTATTGCTGTGTTTTGTTGAACTTTTGGAAAATCACTGCCAGAAATATTTTTGGGGAAAACATGAACCCTTGATTGTATTAAGGAAGAGGACTGAACTCTTGTTACTCCCAAAATAATAAGGTTAATTCAGTATATGGGGCAGTATGAGTCACAGTGCTGACCAGGACCAACATGTCTGGGTCACAAATATTTCAGTTTCTGTTGCTTTTTAGGGACGTGTGATTAGATTGTCTGGATGTGAATAATAAGGAGGGGTCTAAATGCAGACAGCAAAATCAATGTAGCAGGCTTGTTGAAAAGAAAACTTGTTTAGAGACAGATACAGTGTTCAAGTCAAGATGTTGCAGAGTGATCAAGTTTATGATGATCTTTGCCATTTGTAGAAAATGTGATAAACTGGAATATGTCAGCATTTACACACCAGAAGGTCTGACTTTTAACAAATTTATGTCTGGTGTGCTTTCTGTTATCAGTGCAGCCATCCAGCTGACAAATGCTCTTTATAGCTTTTAGCTTTTTAGGGAGACATTCTGTGGGCAGAACGTTGATTCAAACTATTATATCTATTTCTGTTTTCAGTGACCATTAATATGACATTCAGCATTTATGTGTTAATGAACCTCTGGTTAAAGCATGATTTTAGTCAGTTTGTGTCTGGGGAAGAAAGTATATAGAGCTTCGGCTGTACATATTTATCCTTTCTGTCCCATCTGATGATGTGTCGTCAAATGGTATCCACATGGGTCAGATTTAGTTTATAAATTCCAGTTTATTACTAACATAAATGTCTGCATTGTGGCTCAGTATTTGTAGAACCAAAGCAACTTTTGTTTTCACTATTAAACTTAGTAGGAGATTGTAAAAACGTATAGAACTGAAAGGATATGGATCTATGTTGCTCGCTGTGAGGAGACCAGGTCTGACAGGAAGACTGAGCACAGCCCACATCATGGGCCTGTGCTCAGTCATGAATGTTAATGAACTACCAGGATGGAAGGAGCTCGTCCTGATATCGCACAAGCTCGGCTCGTGGGCTCACCTTGCTCCCACGAGTCGTAATCTCTCCGCGCACTTCTCAGGTGTGAAACTCTTCATCACCTGGCTGGTGTGTGACTATGAAAGTTCTCTCCGCTCTGCTGTGTGAATACAATTATAACGGACTCTGCAGTAAAGCTGAAAAAATGGGGGGAGAAAAAAACAAAAAACAAAAAAACAAGGTGCCTGTAGTTTCCAGTGGGAGGTTTTTAAGCTAGAAATCTTGACTTTATATTTCATATCAAGACTCAGTGAAGAGATGGTTTAAATTTTATAATCGAAATGCATTCTTTTCTGAAGGTTGTGATAAAGATGTATGATGTATGAAAAGAGTAAATGTCTATGCTTGTCATGTGGCTCTGTGGTTTTGTGTGTGTGATGTTGATACTTTCAACCCATTTCAAAGGATTGTAGTTCAGAGAAGGGGGGTGCATACATATATACATACATGCACATACAGAGATATATTTATATATCTGTGTGTATATATATATATTATCCATGTGTCCTGGGCTGTAGTTTAAAGATGTGTCTTTAGAAGAGGAAACAGTAAAAATACTGTAGGGAGAGGCACAGAGAGAGAGAGAGGTTGTCTTCCTTATTTAGCAAAGTCTTGGCCAGCAATGGAGGAACTGGCAGAGAGCCTGGGAAATGAGAACATGCACACAAATATTGAAAGAATATACAAGTGCACACAATCATCCTGGCAAATGAATCATGCACAGTACTCATGCAGAGGAGGCGGAGTGCGTGTAGGTAGACACAGACCCCCCCCTACCCCTCCTTTTCCTCTGAGGAAACCTCTTGACTATGATACCTTTTGCTTGTGCATGGAAAATCCAATGTTCGCACGTTTCCCCAATTCTCAGAGCTGTTCTCTTTCAGTGTTAAACTCACACTCCTGTTGTAACTCGCCTCAGTGTCCAGCATGTGGCGCTGTTGCATTTTCACACAGTGACTGACAGGTAATATTGAATGAAGCTTCCTGAAACACTGACATCATCTGAATGAAAGAACAACACGTAACGAGCCTGAAACCAGCCGGATAGAATCTCATCTGTCATTTCTGCTTTATTAGACAACATCCTGCTAGCAGAGGTGGAAGAAATAACACAAAGCAACAATGATCATATATGATATTGATAGAACTGTAGGATACTATGTGTCTAAGCCAACTGAGCCACGTGTATACTAACATACCTGAAACACTATGTTTTAGTAATAAATATAAAAATAAATCTGAATGAGCTAATTAAAATGCCCTCATTTTACGCCTGCCAACCTAATCATATACAGCATTTATTATGTATATTTTGTACTACAAGGATTTAATATTCTTATGGAAGCATAAGCTTGCCAAGTTATTTATGCAATTTTATTAATACCATCTGCTGTTTTCCCAGAATACATTTCCCCAAACTGTACTCTAGAAACCACATTTGACTCCCAGACAGAAGCACACACTGGCCTCTGAATATCTTAACCATCAGGTCAGGACCTGAGATAGTTTAAAGGCAGATGGCTGCATTTAATCCAGTTTGGGTTTTCTAACCAGTGTTGGCACTGTGTTACATCTAAATGGCTTGAATGTGTTTTGACGTTACTGAGATGGAAACAACTTGGCTCTGGTTGTGTTTACACTACGGAGGGGACGGTGGGACTGTTAGAGGGATGTTGTGCACCTAGTTGTCCGGTCAGAAAGTTCAAGCAGTAAGAAATCCTTATTTGGTGAGAGAGGACAGTCAGCAAGTCTGGGCACAATCCTTAAAGGCAAACACTAACTTTAACAGTCTACTTCAGTGTGATTTACATCTTTTCCACCAGCATCCCAGTGCAGATGGTTAATGAGACAATTTTTATTATTTCCATGGAAACTGATTTTATACGGTTTCAGTGTGGAGTTGTGCATTTCTGAGCCTTTAAGCTAAATGGGACAAACAAATTTTCTAACCATAAAAAACCTGAACAAGGTGACTGAGCTGTGGGATTTTCAAAATATGCTAGTTTTACTTAAGGGATTGTCACCAAATGCAATATTTTCAGTGACAAGACTCAGAATCAGAATCAGATTTATTGCCAAGTAGGTTTACACATAAAAGGAATTTATTTTGGTGCGTGGGTGCCAACAAGAGCAGATGTATACAGAAAAGATTAAATAAAACCACTAAATAGAAAATTTACAATAATAATAAAAAGAAGAGCTGTGCAAAGTGAGTGCAGTATAAATGTAAATACAATCTAACTAACAAGAAATTCACACGTTCTTAATGATTGTACCTGGAAAGATGGTCATTGAGGCGTGCTCTCTAGAACTAGGCTATTATATCTAACCTGGCAATGATCTCGCTGTGTCTGATGGTGTTTGATTGGACAAATAGTGGAGGGTTACTTTTTCTCATTTTTGTATATGTTTTAGTGAGAAGCCTTAGGCAAAATCCTTTGGAAATACTTCCCATTTGACCATGACGTGCTATAAACAAAGACAAAGAGTAAATAAATAAGGCAAAATAGTTCCCAGAGAAACTGTATGGACTCTTTTTCAGTTGTGTAGGTTTAACAGAAGAAAACTGTAAATACTGTATGTACCCCTCAAATGATCTAGCTAGTGGCACTGAGGTGGTCTTTTGAGCTAAATGCTAACGTCAGTATGCTAAGATGCTCACATTGCCAATGCTAACATACAGATTTTTTGTATAATGTTTACTATGTTCACATTAGTTTAGCATTTTAGCATGCTAACATTTTTTAATTAGCACTAACTAAGGGATCACCAAAGTTTTTACAGTCTGCATGAATGTCTGAACCACAGTCTACAGTTGTTGAGATATTTCACTCAAAACCACAAATGTCAATCTCCGATCAAAAATCGGAGAATAACCAACGTCACTGGGGACCACAACAGTGCATTCAGTAGCTGTTGAGGTATTTCAGTCTTGATCAGATTGGTGAACCGATCAGCATTGCCATCACTGAAGGCACACAGCTAGTGTGGCTAAAAACAGTGTTTAAACAGATAAATGTATCAACGCTGCTTGAGAAGCCATCAAGTTATTTCCATGCTCATTGTTCACAGAAAAATGACTCTAGCTTCTGGATGAAAAATGAGTCTGAAAACAAACTGCCAAAAAGGAATCTAAGTTTAATATCAAAGATACCCCTGCTACCACAGCCTTGACAGTTTTCATGCCATGGTCTGTAGTAAGCTCAGTTACCATATTTAGAAATGAGTCAGATGTGAATTCACAAATCATGTATTTACATAAAAGTGTGCACATATTTAGATCTACAAGGATACGCTCTACTCTGGGAATTTATTATGAGAAACTGACTGGAGAATTCCTCAATTCCACTGGGTAAAACATCTGCTAATGTCTGTGTGGCTAAGAGGATTCATCCCTCCAACAACTAGAAATACTCACCCCTCCTGCCACAGTGACCTCTTAGGAGTCCCTGAGCATGGCACTAAATATACAGCTCAAATTGAAAATTGATTGTACTTAATGATTAAGACTAATACTGATTTACATTAAATCAAAAACATGCACAATTCAGTCATGAGTATTCAGAAATTAGAACCAAAACTTTTTTAATTGCAAGATTTTAAACAGACCTTAAACAGATTCAAATAAATGCACTGTCAACAGAAATACGCTTCGATCTTAAAATAGTTACTGTAGTTTGTGTGTGCATGTTACTCGATACAGGGATTCACACCAAATCTATGCATGCAGAAAACTGTACATGGCAGTATGTTCATTGTACAATCAAAAAGCTAGCACACAACACCACCATCATAAAAAATAACATTACAATTAGTCAACATTCCCCCTGAAACACAAAGCAGGATCAGTGTTTAGGGCTGAAAGGTTAATTATAGTAAAATGTCCAAATAACAATGGTTTCAGATCTATAAATTGCACCCAAACCCAGACAAAGCAAAGAAACCAGCATCACTGCAACAAAAACACTGGGAGAACACTGGGCATAAAATATCACCACCAATAATTTTATCATCATCACCATCATCTGTCTCACGCACAAACACTATACAACATACATAGTCAAAACATAAAAACATTGCTGTTGTCATCCAAAATGCAGTAGTACTCTTTAAAAGGGCATTTGGTAGCAAGTGGTTTGGCTAAGATAATAATGATAACGAGAAACATCACTAGTACCAAATCAAATTAAGAAGAGGTTGTAGAGTCACAGCCAATACTGGGATTTAAGCATAAATAAACCTATCTCCCTTTTTCCCAGAAATGCTGCATGACATTTGCTGAATCTGAATTTCTGTTTTTCGGGTGTAGTGTATGTAGCATTTTGTCAAGTGGCCCAGTTGGAGCCCATTCAGTTTGTTCAGCATTAACTGAGCCAAGCATTCATTTCCTGCAAACACGCTCGCACTGTTTTTGATTTAGTGCATCACTCTCCATTAGTGTTTTGCAGCTAAGGCTAGATGGTTTCATTCTGTTTGTTTAAGGCTCTTTGACTTTTGATACTCTTGGATATGTTTCAGGAAGTAAGTCAATGATACAGAGCAGGAGGAAGCTGACATGGTATCATGGGAAAGGCTTTGTTTGGATTCACAGATTCAAGGCAGTTGTGTTAAAAATTCAAACTTTACGAGTTTTGTACATGATAGAATTGTCCATCTTGACTTATGACCTGCAGACCCTCCCACATAGTTATACTGTGGCCATACCACATATATTGCATTCTATCGATCACACACACACAGACACAAAGATTAATATATACACAATGTACACACAAAAGAGTGAACTCAACAACCTAAAAATGTTTAGATTTCAATATTAATCTTATAAACGTAAATGACATTACTGTAGCTGTATCTTTGTATGGCCAATATTGAGAGCTGATATTTTGAGAACTGTTAATAAGACATAATGCTAATAATGTGTAATATCCCTTTGACACATGATTTACACATTTCAGACGAGTAAAACATTTTAATCAAATAATTATCAGGAGACATGAGTCATTTTCAACACCACCATTAAAGATGACACGCCTCTTGTGACTGGCAGTGAGATACAATCGTGTTAAACATGTGTTTGCTATTACAGTTAAACATTGCCACAAAAGAACAAAAAATACTATACCTGAATTTATACGTACTGAAAATCAAGTATTAGAGTCATTTATGGTTTGATGACACGCTCCAGTGGAAGACATGTTTGCTCCACAGTCATTGCTTGAGTAATTGTTGATTCTGCGCTCAGTGATTGTCAGATTTAGTGGCAGGTCACCATGAGTTTGTTGAACGTGAATCTTACTTTACAGCAGTGGCTGTTATTTGCGTAAACACGCTTTCTTAACAATTTACAGAAGATTTTTTGTAGTGAGACTCTGAAGTTAGACATATTGTACCTTTTCAGAGCAGCGATGTGGTGTCAGTGTCACAATGGAAAAGCCACTGAAGCACGCTAGAGGTAACATTAAGGCTATCTTTATAACAGACCATGTGACAATATATCCAATGAAATCTAACACTGAAATAAACTCCACCTGCACCAGGCAGCCACTTAAGGGAAAGTGGAAACTCTGGTTACACTGGTTCTGGAAACAGTTATGAGCCCAATAACGTGTACTGTGATGCATCATTGAGTTCAGTACGTCTCTTATAGCAACAATTTTATATACCGTGTTTTTGTGTGTTTTCATCTGGCAAAAATTCACAAGCCAAAAATACAGAAATAAAGTTTGCAAAGCTCACACAACAAAAAAATGTTTTTTGTATCCATGGTATTTCTTGTGACTGTACAATTTTAGTCTCTCCTGTTCCTTTAACTTCTAATGTATATGAGGCCAACCGATCAGCAGCGTGCAATCAGAGCAGTCAGCTGATGATTTCTTTCTCCATGTGGCTAATTTCTATTCATGTCTCTGTCATTTGAAAGACAGACAGCTACAGGTAATCACAAAGGTAAAAAGGTAACGGTGACCATCAGGTGTGATCAATCAGCAAACATGAGAGTGGCCTTCTCTCAGACGTCCTGAGGAAGACCCTGGTCTCTATATCCTGAGGAAGTGTGCAGACAGAGGGGGAGAGATGTTGAGAGAGAGAGACTTTTGAATGCTTGTAGAAATAACAATTGTAAAATGTATTTTCTGGCTTTCATAGAACAAGTCCTATTATTCTGAAGGGCTACATGCAATAACATAATTTAATTTGAACTTTTGACGGTAATTGCCTTTCTCCATTAGATTGAATTGAGATAATTGAAAGCAAAGAGGTTGGCAACAACCTATAGGGAGCTTGGCTGGAGCATTAATTCTTCATCAGGTTTGGCCAATACTCCAGCTTCTTCAAAGAGGCAAACAATACTAGTCTGGCTTGTATCAAATATTCAAATTGATGGAAACTTTAACTCCAGCAGTGACAAATAAGAAACTTCTCTTTTTAATGAGGCAATATTTCTAAAAGGCCCACAGTTTATGTTTCACTCATTGTGGTCTGGTAAGGATCAACAAGCCTTTTGCTAGGAAGGATGTCATTTCAAGTAGACGATGAACAAGTCCTCTTGTATCTGAAACACCAAGAGGAATCCCTCCAATTGTCTTTACCTCCTGTTTTTAAAGCTGTGTAGTTCTGCTTGCTATGGAGCAATGTTTAAAGAGTGGGTTGCCAGTTTATTAGTATCGCATCCACTCATTTATTCTGCTGGCGGTTTCACCTTTTTCCAAAATCTAAAAATATATTTTATGAGGTGGGACATTTATTGAACGTGTTTTTAGGCCTCATAGATGTGTAAGTAGCAGCTAACAAAAAACACAAAAACTCCACAGGGCACCTTTAAACAAATCTTGCCCGAAGTTCAGGAAACATCAGATTTCTTATCAAAAGTCTGCCAAATTTGAATACTTGCTTTTAGGTTTAAGGTGTAGGTGAGTCAAGACATCATATAAACCATCTTTAACCTAACAAATACCTCACTTGACTAGTTTTTTCTGGATGAAGTTTGCTCAGTTGTCACAGAGCTTTCAACCATATAACATGGTCCTCATCAGAAGATGGAACAATTGAGCAAACTCCAACTGCTGATCAAGATTGTGCGATACAAGCTCGTAAGTGGACCTTGAGTTTGGATTTTTTTTTGTCAACATCAAGAATGACCTTTTCATACATAACTTTAAAGCCAACATGGGCGACAAGTCCTTAAAGTGCTAGAAGCCATCTCCATAACAAAGACCATGTGAAACGAGGTTTCAAGGTCAAGAAATAACCTTTATTGCTTGAGCTCGTGAAATTTATTCAGGCTGACTTTGTGAAGATAACAAACATAATACATGAATCCCAAAGAAAGATCATGAGAAAGTTCTAAATGAATGTTTTTGTGAGAATTTCTAAGCCTGGGAAATGTGGTTATTTGTTTTGGCTTACCCGATATCTGTGTTAAATTTAGTCAAGCTGACTTCACTATTTCTGTGACATGCTTCTACATTGCTGTGGGACTGTAAGTGAGGGAGTAAAAGAGAAACACCTACCATCAGAAACTTTGGTTCATGAAGGAGGAGAACAGAGGGAGGAGAGAACACACAAAAGAGGCAGTTAGTGATGAAAACCACAAGCTTCATTGTTAAATCAAGTATCATCACGCTGAATATCTGTGAAGCTGACTGGCTCAAAGTAACACGAAACAGGCTTCCTGGGCCAAAAAAAGAAATGTCCACAGGTCATTCTGGTAACTAATTCAGATACATTACACGATCAAATGAACAAAAAAACAAAGTAACAGAACTCTGGTTTGGCGGATCGATAGGCAGGAATACTGAGACAGGAGCAGAGGGAGATGGAACCGCTAAAAACAACTGAAGAAGAAACTGAGGCATGGGGCGGGAAGAGAGTGGGAGGAATAATGTGTGTGAGAGAGAAAGAGAATGATAGAGACAGAGAGAGAGAGAGAACGAGAGCAAGGATATGCCAAGATCAAATAGGAACAATCATTAGATAGAGAAAGAGGCAGAAGGAAGGCGATCAGTGGGAGGAAGATAATACCACGATCATTAGATAGATGAAGAAAGAGAAAAGAGGGAGTGGGGTGGAGGAAAGAAGAGAAGGAGGGGTGTTGGTAGAAATGGATGTATGGAAAGAAATAATACACTGATCATGTGCAACACAGGCTTATTAGAGAGGGAACTAATAAATATGCTACATTATTGGAGTGATTCACTGAAAAGAGAAAGAGGGGAATAGCTGAACAAGAGCATAACTCCCAAAGCTACAAAGACGTGTGTTGTGGTGATGAATATTTTAATAATAATTGATCTTAGAAGCAAACAGCATGCATGATTTCAGCCCGAGAATCTGTGCTAACAGGAAAATGGTTCCTATATTCAGTGTAAATATTCAATACGCTGCTAGCCTCGAGCGCTAACAGGAGTATAGATTTTAGCAGCAACAGTTGAATAGTACGTGTGCCCAAAGGCCTGGAAAACAGTGGGGAGCAGTGAACAAAAACACACCAGAGAGGCTGCTCACTCCCACACACACAATTACTGTACCTCACACGCAAACACACAGATTCTTGCAGGCGTGTGCGAATTAACACACACAGGCAGCAATTACCTCACACAGGCACACTTATACACAAAAAAGAGGAGACAGCACTGTTGTAGTTCAAAGGCTGCCTCGTTGCAATGGGAGAACAGTGACTCGTTGTGTGTGTGTGTGTGTGTGTGTCTGCACTTGTACCTGCATCAATGCCTGAGGAGAAGACACTACGTTCTGACAGATAAAGTGGTAAAATTCCCCAAGCTCTTCATCTCTGTTCTCTGCATCTACCTCTTTCTTTCTTTTTCTTTCTTATATCTGATGTCTCTGCAAGAAAATGTAAAACCCTTAACACAAATTAGTGTTGCGCTGGTGTCGCCTATATTTTTCTTATTGTCAGAAGATCCCATGAAAAGACGGATATTGTTAGATGGCCAAATTGTTTGTCGATGTTCAATTGAGAAAAAGTACAAATAGAAAGTGATAGCAGTTTAATTTCTACATCTCTACACGCTGTGGAAAACCTAACCCTGACCACTGTGTGACACCAAGGTTAACCCTGATTTATTTCTAACCCTGACACTGGAAGTACTGTAGTTTTATTTTCATGTTGTGATCTTTCTATAGTAGTTTGGGTGGACTGTGAACTCAACCACTGCATGTCACGTGTGAGGCAAGCAAAAGAAAAGCAGACTAGACTAAAATAAAAAAAGAGAGGTGAAGAGAACAGAAGGGAAGGTGGTCATACAGAAAGATAAACACAGCCAGACAAGTACTGACTTGCCAGGATGACCATGTCCATTCCCCAGAAGATGCTCATGATCCATCCAACCATGATCACAGCTGTCAGTATCTGGATGAGGGCTGCCGCCACGTTGAGCCAGAACACACAGCAAACACCTTTCTCTGAGATCAGCTCGCTGCGAGCTCCACACAGCACCGTGAAGGCTGAGATGAAGGTACCTGTGGGACGAAAACAGCAAAACATCCTGTTACCAAAACCAAGAACTACATTTCATTAGAAAGGTTCAACCCTGATGTGGTACTTTGCTATTACAACAGTGTGTTTGCCCCTGTGGTGTGTTTAGCTCAACATGACGCAAAGTCTTTCAAAAGGTTTTCCACTCTGGTTCATTTCTAATGAAGAATACCAGAGAGCATACAGCGGACTTGACAATGAACTAAACCAGAAGAGACTCGCACTTGCGTCTACTGACACAAGTCAATTTTAGTGTAATTTACAGCAGTGTTTTGAGCTGAATGCTAATATTAGCACGCTAATATGCTCACACGTGTTAGCATTTGCTAATCAGCACTTAACACAATGACTGATGTGATTACTTTTGCAGTTATTTGGTCATAACCATAGTACTGGATAACGCCCTGACACCACGGATATCTGCACCAAATTTCATGACAATCCATTCAATAGTTAAAAACCGCCTAGAAGATGTTCAGCACAGAGAGGCAGATTGTAAACTGTATCTCACACGGTCCACTCAGCATCCCTGAGTAAGTGGCCGCCATTGTTGAGTATCTGTCCACGGCAGCAGTGGATCTATGTCTTGGTAAAGAGCACAGAAAGACACAGACTTATTGATGCCCACATCCGCTGATCTGGAAATAGGATTATCTCTGTGTACAATCCCTCTCTGCCTGAATGAAATCCAATATCACTCTTTACCTTGTTATCTGGAGACCTGGACCTGGACCCATTCAGAGTACAGTGTGTGTGTGTGTGTGTGTGTGTGTCACACATAGAAGCACATGTGTGTCTCAGTTCACACAAATCAGATTATTTCATTACAGGATGTTCACATGACAACATGTCCTCGGGAATAGGAAATGTATAAACTAAGATTTTGACTCTCTGTATCATGAGTCTGCCTCATATTGTCAATGACTGTGTTTCAGCCTACACGACATCTATCCATTCATTTTTGTGAACCGAACAAACACTGTATGTTAGCATTACAGCCTGAAGCCTTTTGTCTGGATTACTGACTGCAGGCTATTTAATTCTGACAATTCTGAGCAACTAAGAAACATTTGCCATCCAATCATTTTTTTGCAGAAAAAAAAAACAGTAGCTCCTAAAATACAACATTTTGGACAGAATACAAACAGCACACTTATAAAGCACAAATATAACAGTGAATCGTCATCCACATTGAACTAGCGGTCCCCCATGCCCCCTGCATTTCCAGCAGGCTACAGAATGATTTAGATTTCGTCCCATTTATCCCATATTTGTCCCAAAATGTTAGCTACTCATTTGCTGACCACGGGGCTTGTATAACTGTGCATATTTTTTATTTTAAGCATGCAAGTTTACATTCAACATCTCTAGAGTTTGGACTGTATCAACAGGCTTGATGGAAATCTGCATTACAACAGTCACTAAACTGGCCAGTAAAGATTAGCTGGATGAAATTAGACATTGTTCTGTCGTTTGGTTCTGCAGTATGTCCAGTAGCCTTTAATTAGTTAGTATTTATATAATATTATTAAAAGTCTCATTCAGGATAAAATGTCTTCTGCAAAACCGTCTGAATGTGAGGTGTTTTCATAAAGTCAAATAATTTGTTTTCATTTGGACAAAATCATAAATTATTCATCACCCTTTTGCAAATACTGAATTGAATACTGCGAATACTGAATGTGACACAAGAAATGACTGGTGGGCGTTGTGTGCATCATGGCCTTGGCCCTTCTCTTCCTGCTAGCTCCGTTTCTTGTCACATTGGAGGAATTCAAATAACAGAGCCAGCCAAGCAGGTGGGGGGGGAGGAACAAGAACGGCCCGGCGGCCAGCTGCATCTTGTTTCTCGGGAGCTAGGAAAGGCCAAAGTCGACTCATATCAAAGTTAGTTTCATGTCACTTTGTTTCTCTCAGTCTGTTTCTCTGTTTACGCGTTTCTCTTTATGATTAAAGATAAATTAGCAGGCAAACTAAAACCTTAGAGCTCTGCCACAATGAATCTTTCTATGGAAAACACATAAATTCCAGATATAGTCAAATTGTCCCACAATCTCTGACAAACATGAATGCATGCCATAATATTTACTTTCACATGGCCTACACCGGCCCTTATCTGGAATGGTTTAAAAAAGAGTCAAACACAATCCCAGAATAGTAAGCAGCCCCAGAAAAGTTAAATGAAAATGTTTACATGTGGAAGAAGAAAGATGAATTCGATTTTTACTTTTCTTCTCAAGCATTTAGCCGATGTTCATTTCAAAGCATCTCACAGAAAGAGCAACTGTGGGCTGAACTGAGATTCCACCCAAAGCCGATATGGTCAGATCAGACAGAAAAATGTTCAGGTCGCAGAGGCCACACCCACCAGCAGATGCTCTTGCTGCTGGTGGAGCTGCCCACCTCCAGACTTGAGCCATGATTGACAGCAAGCTGGGGGCTGAATGGTTACACATCACTTCCATCTTTGGCAAGTATAACAGGATTCATACAGTCTGGCTACTTCCAGCTTTATAGGTACCAGTCGTGTGTGTTGTGTTCACTGAACGGTAGGTTCCAACATTACTGTTGGAAGCAATGGGTATTTTCTGTACTGCCAACATGATCAACACGTACGTCTATTAGTGCCGCAGCTAATGATTATTTTCAGTATTTTTTAATCTGCTGATTATTTTTTCATAATTATGTAATTTATGGTTTGGTGTGTAAAATGCCAGGCAATAGTGAAAAGCAATTTGCCAGAGCCCAAACACCTGACATATTATAAACTTCTAGTTGATATGGTGAACATTTTAGTTCAGACAGTTGCCTTTACACACACCCAACAGATAGAGTATGGAGCAACATGTGCAGAGTCATGTTTCTGGCCATCTGATGAAATCTCCATGTTTTACGCTCACAGCAGCTGCTTGTAAGCTCTGTGTTCAGCTCTCAGTACTTTTGTAGCATCTACCTGAATATCTGTGGTTTGAAGTTTAATATTGCAGCTCAGTGACCTGGTAAAATTCCCATAACGTGTCTGATCAGTGTGGAGAAAGTGTGGAGAAATTGCTCCAGTTATTGGCACCCAAGTTATCGACATCAGATTTATGTTTCTGTTTCTAATCATCCTACCAATGTCTGTTCATTTCATGAACAGCAGCTAATGAAACAAATTAATTGATGTTTTTTAACATGCCAGCTGTTGGATGTTAAGGGAAACATCCCAAATCAATTGAAGAAAATCTTCTGTTAATGTAAGATTCATTCTACACCACAGACAATATCAAAGCGGTAAAAGAAAAGGAATCAATTATTTCACTGTTCAACACTAGCTGCTGAACTCTTACAGGGTCTTTCAAACTGCCCATGATTCATCTGAACAAAGCACACCATCCAGGAAATAGCTTGCTGTGTATGAATGTGTGCAGTTGGATAAAAACTGCTATAATAAAGTTGTAATAAATCTTTAATCATTTCAGTTTGAGAGATCTACTCTAACAATCCTCCATGTGTGAAAAGCTCTTGGATCCTCTGTGTGTCGCATGTGGGAGATTGTGTGCATGTGTGTGTGTGTGTGTGTGTGCCTAGATATTACCCAGACTAATGACTATAATTACACAGAGAACTCTACAAAGCTCCCACTGGTAGTGTAGGAGGTTAATGATGGAGTGTGAAAGACAGACAGACAGAAAGAAAGGAAGAGAAGAAGACATATAAGGAAACAAAAAAAGGGCTGAAGGGAAAGTAAAGAAGGAATTGAAGGAGAAAGATGGTGTACTGTAAAGCAGTGTAGGGCAAGTCTTTGATTTAGAGGATAAAACTGACCACCAGCATCAACAGCTAGCTTAGGATTTGAGAGCGCATAGCTCTCATAAAGTCCCGTCCTCACCGCAAAGTAATGGGCTTCACACACTCTCCAACTTACCCCTGGATAACACAAGCTATCCCACTAAGAACATACAACATGTAAATTAGACCTGTTTGGAGGTACCAAGAGGTAATTTCTCCACTTTTGGAGGGAGCTAGTCTAAAATGAGCTTAATAGTAATCCTAAATCTAGACCTAATTCCTACAGCTAACCCATAACTAATTTGGTTAAAATGAGGACCAACAACAATATCCTCACTTTGGAGCTTTTTTCTTATCTTACTTTCACGGTGAGGCCATTCACTCACAAAAATAGAAATACTAAAGCACACACACACACACGCACACACACACACACACACACACACACACACACACACACACACACACACCCAGAGGCAAGATATCAACATGAGCACGTAAACTGATGATTAAATCATATATTCACTTCAGCTTCGCTCTGTCGAAGCCCCACTCTTTCCAATCCTCTTATGGCAAAAGATGGTAACACAGCTAGAGCGGTGAGCTGTTAGTTTCCTTCACAGTAAGTATACAGTTATTTACAAGCCAACAGCTCTTTAATCAATTTACACTGCACTGACGAACAGCTTCGGTGGTGCTCACCAATAGATTTTTATTCTGTCTTCATTACATAGGAGGGACAGTCTTGGCAACATAACGTCAGGCAGGATTAATGTAAAGTTAAAACAAGCGGACCTGAAAAGGAGGTTACATTTTCCAAATGGCTGTAGACTGCTTATGTTCTATGCTTAATGATTATATATTTTTACTTTGTCGACCCATAGTTTTTGTTCTCTTCATAGTTCTCTTTTTACTGTAACAACAATGTGCTTTTAGTTGAATGATCCTAAAGGAATAATTCGACAACTTGGAGAATATTCTGACTTGCTTTCTTACCGAGAGTTACATGAAAAGATTAATACCACTTTCAGCAAGAAAGCAAATGAGTGGATTTCCCAAAATGTTAAACTATTCCTTAAACCACAGGGGTGCCAATCTGAAAAAGGTTAAAATGAGTAGTTTATGTAACAGTCATAACAGTGACTAAGCGTCTCGCTTTGACACCAGAGACCAGAATTTGCAACCTGTCTCCTGCCAACAGTCAACCTTCATTTCTTTTAAAGGAATAATTTCACATTTTACAAACCTTATTTGCTTTCTTGCCAAGAGCTAGATGAGAAGATTGTTACCACTCTTTGTGTATGTCATTTTTCAATGTTACCTTCAGAAAATGTGATTGAGTTTGGAAAGTTAGTATTTCCAGTTCAGATGAGTTTGTAGGTTTTAGTGATCCAGTAAAAACAGGTTCTTTTTCACTGCAGTGTTTCCAATCTGTTGTGCTGTAAAAGTGTTTGTTGCATTATTTGTCATTTGACAGCGCTAATGTGTGTGTAGTTATATGTGCATGTCTGTGTTTTTGTATTTATTCACACACCTGTGTATGCTTGTTTGCAGGATATTGTGTTCTGCTCTGACTCTTTTCCAAAATTCAATTACACATTTCTAAATTGTGTTTTGGCTGGAGGATGAATAGAATAAGCCGCTGATTTCAGTCTCAGTCAGTTACACCCAAGCGGCATTGACACTCGCACACACACACACACACACACACACACACACACACGTGTGTGCATTGTGTTCAGTCAGTGTTGTCATGGCAACTAGCCACAGCTATTCAATAAAATGTCAAGGCATTCAGGCCAACCCACATACACAATGTACACACATGCACACCTAGATGAGGGGTTGTCTTGATGCTTTCCATACATGTTTGAGACCATTTTTAAGGCAACATGTGAGGGCAACATTTGTGCCGGGGGGCTGGGGTACTGATTATTTTGGTCATGGTGTTTGCTGGGCGTTTCTGACATTGACATTGACATCAAGCAGTCAGTGATTCGACATTTGCTGGAGAAAGGTTGCAGTGAATGTTGGGACTGTTGAATGTGTGTTAAAGTGAGAGTAAATGGATCAATGAATGAGAGAAGAAATGTTGAATTTGGTGTCTAAAGCCTTCGTCAGCAGAGACAGACAAAAGAGAAAGCCCAGAGAGAAAAGGAAGAAGCACACACACACACACACACACACACAATCTCCTGAGAGTTATGACCAATAGATCCAGGGGGCGGTGAGGACACATCATAGGTCATTTGGTGATGGAGCTCTGAGTGATCGCTACGGAGCCATCAGTCCCATAATTCCTTCAGAGAAACAATCTGAGTTTGTGTTTCTCTCTCTGTTGATTTTGTTTCTTCTTCTCTTCACAGTGTTTCTGTCTTTCACACAATTGGATTTCTGCTTCATTCATCTCTACATTCCTCTTAAGTGCTGCTGCTTTTGAAAGGACCCACTGAAAATAATTGAGCCTGATCTCTATGTGGTACTTAAATATAAGTGATTTTATATAACGTGTGTTATCTAGTGACAGTGTATATATAGTATCGTATACAGTTTGTGTGTAGGTGTGTGTGTGTGTGTGTGTGTGTGTGTATGTGTGAGTCAGTCTGGCTCCACAGGCTTTGTCATGTACAAAGTGAGGATCAACAAATCCATGAGGTTGATGCTGCATGCTGTTTGTGTGTGTGTGTGTGTGTGTGTGTGTCTTTGGCTACCAGATGTTGTTATGTAATCTTATACACAAACATGTATGCACTGACATCCAACAAAGTGCAGGATTAAGCAGTGGAAATGAAATGAAAAGGGTAGGACAGAAGGCAGGGGCATCTTAACAAAAGAAAACGGTCAGCATCTGGAGCTGCATCAAGACATAGTAAAGGAATTAAACAGATTTTTTCAGACGTTATCTACACAAAAACAAATTCATGTTTTAATATTGTTTTTTTAATAAATGTTCAAAATATACTCTGTGACCACTTAGATAACAGATTAGAAACAGATAATAGCTGCTTTGTGGACTCGGCACCTGGACGAAGAAGTGTGTGTTTTACACACTGATCATTAGTTACCTTTAAAATGCTATGCAATCAGGTACAACAGCTCTAAATAAATAATAATAATAATAATAATAATAATATAAAATAAATACAGCTCCATTAATTCTAAATTTACAAATATAAAATTATAATATAATTAATAATATATAAAATACATTTTGTTGTCATTATTATTATCTTTATACATACATACATAACAGATGTGGTGATAAGTTGGGGTTGTTGCCTGACCAACTGAACCTGTATCAAGTATTTTTCAAGATTCATCAAAAGCTCTTTTTTTTTTTTTTACTGTGACCTTGCTAAAATAAAAGACTCAATGGAACAGCTCAACTTTGAGTTACAAGCAGAATCTCGGTTATCATTTTGTAGCCAAAATATGGGAAAACAGTGATGGCTGAAATGTCAGAATTCACAATAGATTGTTATTGATAAAAGCATGAATGAATGGATAACATGTATAATTATATGTTTACATTAATATTAGCTAAGCTACATTTTAAAACTACAGTGTCATGGTTTCTACTCGTGATAATAATGCAAATGCTAATGTTGAGTCTTCTAGACACCAACTTTACTGTGTGCATTAACACCTGGCAGACTGCAGACAGACACTCTCCTATTATGTTTCTTTTCCCCACACAGATTTGCATGCACACAGGAAAATACACAAACATACACACGTGCGGGCAGATTGGGAGAGAAAATGATATGTCTTGTACATTTAATGTTAATAGAAAATACTTTTTATTCCAGAGACGAGAATAAAAACATGCCCTTCCCCCCGGCCCACACCAGTTTGATCACTTGGTACCCTAAAATTAGAGAGTAGTTTATTTATTGTGCATTGAGTTATGTGCAAGACTTTACACAGTTTATTTTCCAAACTAAGACCAACTTTGGCAAGTTAGTGCCTTCAAACTGCCCATACAACTTTTTAATGATTTTTGTGTCTTCATGTTTGCTTATCTTGTTATTTTTTTGCCATGCCTGTTTGCATCACAGCTATAACTGTCCGTGTCTGTGTGGGTCTTGTTTCACTATTTTCAACCCTGCATGTGTGTCACGTTTGCTCCCTTCGGTTCTTTTTTTTAATTTATTTCTCGTCTTTTTCGCAGGAACTTTGACATTTTTACGCAGAAAAACACACAGAAACAGTGTGTTCAGAATTAATTACAGACGGTGAGATGAGGAGCGCTAATTCCAGACTTACCGAGTCCGGGTATGAAGGTGTTCAGAAACAGACAGATGACAGCCATAGGGAAAGGCATTGTGGGTATCGCAGCCCGCAGAGGTCCCTTTTTCTCCCTGACCTCCACCACCACTCCTCCACCTGCTGTGGGGGCCCCAGCCATGGCTTTGGCCCCAAGATTGTCCCCGGTCTTAGCATGCCCATGCTCTGTTCCTCCTTCTATCAGTGCCATCTCTCTTTCTTTCTTCTCCTCTTTCTGGTTTATGTCTTCAGATTAAAAATAGCAGGTTAAAAAGAATCTATGTTGATTGATTGGATCCTTTGAGAATTAGATCAAGTATTCAGCAGGACATTTCAAGTTGGCTCACGAGTCACATTAACTAGCAAATAAATAACATCAACAGGTTGTCTAAAAATAGTGTAAATCTAATAGTGTAGTTTTTTTAAAACTATATATGCCCATAGAATAACCAGAAATGTTTAATTATTTTACAGAGAAATACAACAAAATATCGTGTAATATTTTCAGAAAACCTTCAGACTGAGCCGAGGAATATCCTGCTGCCTAAAAGCTTTTCAGCAACATTCAAGTCAATTTCAGCCTTCCCTGGAGCTGTTATTTCCAGTAATGTCTCAAAAGTCACCTCACAGCTGGTTAAGTCCCACCAAGAAACAAATCTGAAGTAAATTGTTCCCAGAGAAATCTCTTGCAGACTGTTGATTTATCCTCCTTTAAAATCCCTTCAAGTCCTTTAAAGTGACCACACTGTGTCATCAGATGTCAGTGATATCTGCCATTTGTTTCCATGTCCAACAAGTTCTTTAAGGAGGGTTGAATCAATCCTTCAAATTGTTTCGAGGGAAAAATCCTCGAAAGATGTGCAGCTCTTTTCAGCAATTTGCTCTGAAGTCTGTCGTTCTTTTCTTTTCTTTCATCAAATCACGCTCAGCCCACACACCTCTCCAAGACAAAGGCAAAGTGCACACAACAACCCCCTTTTTTCTACTACATCTCCCTCTCTGTCTCTCCCTCTCTCCTTCTCTCTCTCCCTGTCTCTCCCTTCCTCTGCTCCCCATCCTCTCCCTCAATTTAAAGGAACAGTGTGCCGATCTAATGTTACCGTTTAATGAGATCACATCCAAAAAGCCTTTATTGAGTTCATCTGAATCCAATAGGTGATTCAAGTTAATGCACTGAGTGACTTCATGCATTCAAAATATTTGTGAATAGGGTGAACATAAAGAGGAACCTTAAAAAGATTTGCTATAACTTAATGCAAATACATTTGTTCTGTGTATTTCATTCATTCATATATTTACAAGAGATTTAAGAGAGCTGAGAGACATGGTGTATTAGAGGAAAGAAACATTTGCAAATGTCTGTAATAACAGTTCATTACAGCTGATCATGTAATTCACCCAAGTGAATATATAACCAGATTTATGGCTATACACACACATATTGACAAGCCAAGAAAGAAACGAGAAAGCGGGGACAACAGGGAAAGTACAAAGAAGAGAAAAAGGGAGGATGGGGTGGGGGGAAAAAGGAGGCAGAAAAGATGGAACAAAGTGGACGTAGGATTAGAAAACATAAGAGGTGGGGAGGGGAGGAGGGGGGACAAAGAGACGGTGTCAATATCTCAGTAATAATTTATGCAACCCAGTCCCCTAAAGATCAGACATCTGACATCAGTCTGTCCTTCCTCTCATAACTCGGTTTCTGACTTTCATTACAATCCCTCTGTCTCACTTTTCCACCTCCTCTTCTTCCTCACTTCTTCTCCACTCTTTCGACAGGCCCTCTGTTTAAACACAAGTGGTGAAAAAACACAATGGAAATCAGTGCAACCTTGAGGTTATTCTCAGCCTTTGTGTGTGTGTGTGTGTGTGTGTGTGTGTGTGTGTGTGTCATCTCTATTTGGTCTCCTAGCAACCCAGGAAGCTTATATGGAAGATATTGATCTCTAGGTTTTCGGCCCCTTCTCTAACCCCCCCCCCAACCACCTCTTTCATCTCTCCCTCTCTCTTTTCAGTTCCCACTTTTAATTTCCTATTAATCTTCTTTGAAACACACAAGATAGCCGCTATAGAAGGTGGCTGTACTTTTTCTTTGTCATGCAAAAGTGACATTATCATGTGTCGGACGGCGCAGGAAATCTGGACCGCTAAACTCAATCACTATTGGATTGTTCAGGCAAAGGCATGCAGTGTAATGCGCTGATGCTTATTACCATGACAACGTGAAAGTTATACGGCAGCCGTCTTAAAGTGACATTTTGGTTTGGAGAGTTACACCAGTGACTCAGAAATCTACGGCTGTTAGGCTGATGATAAATGATTAGCATTGGACAGGTAATTTAAGGTCTAATTTCCCCCTCTGCGCTTAATAATGAGCATCGTAATAACCTTGTAATTGTATAAGTGTGTGTGTGAGTCAACAGGCAATATTCAACAGGATGTGATATGAAGTGCAGCTGTTCCTCTGTTGTGTACCTGCAGCAAAGCTTGCCCCTGGATTGTGTGCATGTGTGTGTGTGTGTGTGTGTGAGAGAGAGAGAGAGGTAAAGTGACAGGCGTTGGTCTAGCCACATGCTGTCACACTTTTGCTGCTAAAAATATTCTTGCACATTCGACTGTGTGAACCTCTTTTAGTATTTCTCCAACATGCTGGTCTTATTGCCTCTGCACACACACACGGGCACACACACACGCACGCAAACACACACACACACACTAACGCATTATCTCTCTCTCTCTTTCATTCTCTCAGGGTTTAATTTATGTTGATCCCATCTGTCAGGAAAAGCTGACATCACACACCGGTTATTTATGTACGTGTATGTATGTGTGTTCATGTGTTTGTGAGTGTGTGCGCTGCTGATGACACCCCATTGTGTCCCTCACCCCAGACTGTATCATCGCCACGGTGACTGTACCGGTGTTCACACACTTTTCTTTTTCTCTGTTCTCCCATCTCTTCCTTCCTCTCGGTCTCCTGCATGATTTTCCTGCACCAGTCTATCACACTGGATTGTGTTTTTATGTAGCTCTTTATGAACAAACATTATTTTATTGTTATGAAAAAGCAGCAGGAACATGAAGTGAAGACAAAAACGTTGTTCGTGCTCACCAACAGTAGTTTCCTTTCAGTTTAAGGTCACTGACTCACTACTTTATTACTTATTTCTCTACTCATGATTCAGTATTTCACAAAAAAGCAAACATTAACAAACACAGTTTCTTCTTTCCTATCTCATTAGTTATGTCTTGTCCCCTCAGATTTATCTTGTGACCCTTTAGTGGGGCTTGACCCCTAGGTTGAGAACCACTGGACTAAACTATCTAACTATTTATAAAATAGTAGAGTCACATCAACTGAAAACAACATTAAGATGCTACCGATACTTTTACTTTTGATACTTAAACTACATTTTGCTGATAATACTTCTGTTATTTTACATAAGAAGTATTTTTATGAAGGACTTTGTACACAAGCGTATTGTTTTTTTTTTTTTTTTTTTTACCAAAGTAAAGGATCTAAATACTTCTTGGTGACTGTTAAACCTCAGCTGTTGATTGTGTCCTCATTTCTTTCTGCTACAGGTAGGTCATGCTGACAGAGTGCTTATATGAAAATTTAATAGGACACCTCCAAGACTCCCTCCGAGCTCTCATAAATGAGTATTTCCACCAAACCAACAACAAATCCAAAGATATAGTGGCCTTTAATCATTGTTATTTATTAACATGATTGTTGATGATCATCACAGTTGCAAACAACAAGCACTCGAACTGCCCCATCTCCCCTGCTTATTAATATGCAAATCTATGCAACAAGGTCCTCAAAATCTAATCACACCATTCCCTCTAATGGATCGTCTGTGGTGTGAGTATAAAGCCTTTGTTATGAGCTTTCATTGAGTAATTGTGCTCACACACACGCGCGCGCACACACACACACACACACACACACACACATGAATATTAGAATGGAAGGTGGAAGGACATCAAAATAAAAATCTGGGTCTGAAACTATTTAAAGAAAAGCTGGGTGATGATGTCACTGCACTGACGTAATTTGAGCTGTCGTTCTGGGACAGGAAGGAGATTTACGGGTCAGTTTATCTAGAAATGTCCAGCAAGTCTAAGAAAGAGCACTAAGTGTGTTTCATTTTAGCATTGAGCCTTGACAGTAGCTGCCTATCAGATTTGAACTCCATAACTGTGGTTGTAGCTGATAAAATAATAAGAGTTGAGATACTTCAGACACCATCTCATCGAGCCACGGTTCCTCAAGAGTGCATTTACAAATTAGATTAAAAACAATTCCTCACTTTACTGCAGTCAAAAAAAGCAAAAAAAAAGTCCTGGCTTTGGAAACCATTAAGAAACATCTTTGGACTGTAGAGAATGTGAAAAAGAGAGAAGAGCGACATCTGCTTGTCACAGAGACACATCACACACTAAACTGCATTGGTAACTGGTCATTGGTAATTTATTAAAGAACTAAAAGAAAGTGATGTTATTTTTGAACAAAGTTCTGATTTACTCACGCTTGTCTAAAGAATTAAATTGGATTGTGGTGCAGATCTGAATATTAGATCAACGTCTGGCTTTCATGGTAAATCAAGACAAAGAGAAAATAAATATTATACATGATTTTTTTAATGATATATCAGAAAAAACTTAAGCACATGATTAACTGTAAAATAGCTTATATCTAATCACATTAAAACAGACAACCCCCCCCCCCCCAGATAATAACAAAAAAAGGCATTGAAAGAGTTATTTGGCATTTATTTTTAAGCTAATAAAAAAGTATTCTTCATAAAAATATAGAAAGCTATGACGATACATTGCAGGTTATTACACCACCACTTCTGCTTTGGCTCTGTGAGCGTTGAGGTGTGCTGTTAAATCATAGGTTGGGTCAGTTGGACTGTTTGGACGCTGAGGTCTTCACTGATGCGGCATGGAGCCGCTCTTTCGCCACGATGATGTTGTGGGCCCACACCTCGGAGGGGCTGACACAGATTTCAGCACCGTTCCTCATGATAAAACTGAGACAGAGACAAAGATTGTTGATGTCGTTTTCAGTGTCAAGTTTTGGTTTTCAGTAAAAAAATGAACATTGAGAGTCTGTTATCAATACATCTATATTAACATTTGAACTTATGTAGATACTGCATTTCTTACTGTTTGTTGTATGTATATAAATACTTACTTACATATAAACCTGCATGTTTAGATTTGCTTAACATTGTGTAGCTTTGTTGTCTTTGTTTAGCAGCATGTTAATACGTGAATCTTCCTTTGTATTTGTTCTCAGCACTGTGTATGAATACATTAAAACATACATGGCCAATAAAGACGATTCTGATATTGATTCTGAAGTTTAATATCAGGAGAAAAGACACTCACAGCACAGCTCTCTTTGAACACCGCTCGTCTGTGTATTTGTAGCTCACCACCTTGTTCTTAGGCAACCTCGAGGAGAAAAACTCAAAACAGCAGCGATCTGGCCCAAAGCTTCCTGGGAAAGCAAGAAAAAAAAGAGAAATGTTTTGGACATAAAGAAAGAATAAGTGGTATTGAACACAAAACCATTACATCAACTTAAAATTGTTTTGGCAAGTTTTCCCATTTCACTTTGTACTCTTATAGAGAACACGCAAATACGTTTGATTCTGGTCTAATTCAACATTATTACTAAATAACAAAAAATAATCAAATTATTTAAATGCTCTTAACTTATTTGTATTTAGTAAAATACATAAATTGCTCACTTGCTTTATTTTTGCATGCTTTATTTTTTAAATCAGTGACTGTTAATAATGATTCATTTATGAGAAGCTTTTAGACTTTATCCCTCCCAACAATCTGAGACAGTATAATAATTAATTTCTAGCTTTTTAAAAATGTTCAACCCAATCTCTTTTTAAAATATGAATCCGTATCATTGATTATTTTGACTTTTAATCTGATAACACTTAATTGATCCCCAAAAGGGATATTAAGAAATTATTACAGAAGCTTGTAGATAGATTTGCTCTTTAAGAAAATAAAAGTGGAATGCAGTCATGCTTACTGTGAGATGCCTGGACAGCGAGAGATGAGAAAAGCAAGATACAGGTCAGCAGAAGTACGGGGTTCTTCATCATCATCATCTTGTCTGTTGTCTATCTGGCCTGCTTGTCTGTCTTGTTGTCTTGAAGGTGTCGGTCTTCTTTCTGTCCGCTTCACTAACAGTCCCTCACTATTACTATGCTGCTAGTCGTGTGTGTGTGTGTGTGTGTGTGTGTGTGTGTGTGTGGCTGTAAGCCTGGGTAGCAGGTTCCATGACAAAATAAAGACCCTAACATGTAATTAATTACCCAGCATGCAAAAAGAAATGCGGTCAACAGTTCTCAGTAAAAAAACTGCTTGCGGAAAGAAGAATGAGAAGTAGGTGGGACAGAGCACACTGTGGGTGAGTGCAGGTTCTGTAAAACTGAAAACATCTATATCTCTCTATACCACAGTCACTATGTGTGTGTGTTTGTGCAGTGTGCAGATGCACTGCGGTTTTGAGCTCCTCTCCCTGCTGTTGTTTCATGTGGGTTTTTTTAAAAAGAGGATATGGTTTTCAATGATGACACGTAATACATGAAATGATATTATCTTTAATGGCCTATTTTAAGTGGTGTTTGCAAATCCTGATTGAAATACTATGTACAGAGACCAGGTGAAGAATTATTTTTTAAATGTATCTTTTTATTTTCAAATCTTCTTATGTACTCATTGAAACACTCATTGAAAGTTTATGTTCTGCTCTGTGACTGGTGAGTTTTATGACAATGGCTGTTCATTTATTTATGTGGAAAAGAAAAAAATCTGCATCTGTGAGGACAAAAGCTTTAAGGGCATTGTTGGCTATATTGATGCTATTCAAACTGACTACATTGCTCTTCTTTTTTAATAAAAAAATTAACCATATGAGGATTTTGGGGGTATAGGTTAGGCATGTAAGATTAAATAGGGGTACATAGATTTTGGGGGTCTGAAAGAGCTGCATGTCATACTATATATTATCAATGTTTGTTTTTTTGTATGAAGGAAATCAATCTTAGATATTTTGACAGCTGAGAGAGGACCAGAAATAAGAAACTGGACTTGAATCGGGCATGCTGCGCTTCACGGTCACCAACTGTGCACCAGTTAAGTTCCAATGCAGTGATACAAGTTAACTTAGAACCAGATGTACTCTATTAAAAATAATCCAATGTTCTTCAACCACACAGCATAAGAAACACAATCTACCACATAATGGGTCAATATCAAAAGAAATATTTTCACATGAGATAAGATTGTGGTCTTTTTGATGTGCTAATTTGTGAAAGAAATGCCTTCCTGAATGTCACATTATCACTTCACTACATAGTTGTATTGCTAAAAGATTAATTCTCACCTAATTGTTGCGTGATTACACTTTCACTTCATTTCAGACTGTAGACTGAGCCTGACTGATCTGTGAGCTCAGTACTGATGCATGCATTTTTTGCACGTAAGGTGCGAAATCTCCTGTGTTTGTCACTGTGTCTTGCAATGCCCATTTAAATTTCACAGAATAATGATGTGTTAAGTTACTTCTAGTTCTAGAATATTGAGAAGAAGACTTAAATGTATTTTCTTCTGATTGTGTCATAGGTTATGGATTAAGGTAAGAAGACATGCAGATCAATAAGACAGACATACACACCAACATAAAACCCCGGAGGCTGACTGCTGCGGAAATTTACCTTCTGCTAACTCACACCGAAACCTGTGGTTTGCAACAGCGGTAGGGGTACAATGCGAGAAGAATGTACTAATACGGACATGTGAAAACCAGTAGAGTGAAAAATCTCTTTCAGCAAGCGACTACCGATCTGCGCCGAAAATGTGTTAAAGTTGTATAAAGCCTTCTGTGGCTCAGGAATGGGTGGGTGCAAAGACTAAGACTTTTGCTCAAATTACATCACCTGAGTTAAGAGAGGTTTGGAAAGCGTGACATGGAAAGTCCGCTGTACAAATTTGGGTGGTGCGGTGGGACTGAAGGTGGGGAAAGCGAAAGGTGTAATTTACCAGAATCACAAATCAAGGCTCACGATGAATTAGCGATGGATTAGCTCACCTTAGCTTCAGCATTCGAAATAGTATATTAATGGGCTTTTTAAGGTGCTGGATGGTGGATTTTGGTCCTTGGACAGAGCGAGGTTTCCCTCTGCTTCTAGTCTTTATGCTAAGATAAGCTAACTGGCTACTGGCCATAGCCTTATATTTAGCATAGCCCACATATGAGAGTTGTATCATTTATAAACTCCATCAGAAAGCAAATAAGCCTATTTTCTTGCTGATATCCCTAAGTGTTGATTTAAAGGATCTGGAGAGCCAAATATATCTAGCTAGTGAATTATAAATAAATAAAAAATGAAACTAGACTAACCAAATATCCTAATTGAGTCTGTGCCATACCAATTAGCACAAACAGCTCTTGATGTTGCTGTTGCTGAGTTCCTGACCTCATGTTAGAACCTAGAAGTCATTGTTACACACGCTGATTTACACTGAGATTTAACCAGTCCCTCATTTCACCAAATACCACCTGGATGTTCAGTCAGATTGTATGAGGTTCCGTTTGAGTCAAAAGTGTGGCACTAGTTGAATCTCATACAGACTAAAAGTAGAAATGTTTGATGTAATTGAAGAAATATAAATGTGTCCTGTCCTGTTCTTTTAACAAATGAGAACACATTTTGTGGCGCTTGATTTACACCATATTTATCTCAATCCACCACAAAAAGATCACAATCTAAAGTGCTGTAGACTTTGGAAAGTGACACCTGAAATGTTACAGTAACAGAGTGACCACTGGGTGGCAACAGATTCATATGGAGAAGAAAGTGAAGATGAAGTAAGTCTCTTTTTATAACTTCTGTTTATTTCAGCAGTGTATTGATGACTTTTTACCTATCAATAATCTAGTACTTTGTATCTGTATTGTGTGTTTTAGATAAATCATGGAATCAAATTTGGATTCCACAGTGATCCTTTTGGAGATTTGGAACAGGATGAGAAATGATTTCTTTATGTCATGAATGAAGAGATTGTTTAATTGGACTGCCAACTTCAAAATTAAAGTCAGGCTTTTATTACCAGCATGTTTATATTTAGGCTTTGTGTTTTCTGCGAATACATCCTGTCTGTCTGTTAAAGAGGAAAATGTTTAGCAAACAATAACCACCTCTCTGCACATCCTCTCCTCATCCTGGCCCTTGACCAGTTCAAATAACAGACGCTCATTCATCAAGTGATACAGTGTTTCCACCCTTTTCTGTCAGTGTGCTGGCTCTCCGGCGCAACTACCCTGCCTGACAGAAAAATGTGCACAAACAGGCAACAAAGCAAAATTAGACAACTACCGTACAACACGTCCATTTATCAGACTATAAATGGCTCAGTAAAAGCAGACTTGGACCACAGGTGGAGCAGGAATTGATGGTGGGAAGTGATCCAGAGGTTAAACTGGATCTGAGTAATACATGCCCCAGTTACAGTTAGCGTCAGGGTTAACGGCATCCTGACACTAACCATTTTTATATAAAACTCCACTATCAACCAATCCGTCTGCAAAGAGTGAAGAACGCTTCATCAAATGTTGGTAAAGGAACAAAAGTTGGGAACGGATTGCACGAATGCATTTGAGTACAGTAGTGCAGCAAAATCGACTCATAGGGGAATTCCAGAAAACACTGCACACCATCATGCAACTTGATAGCATCTTACACTCGACCCTCCTTGCCTTGTAAACACCCACGTTTTAAATGCCACAGACCCAGTTAGTAACGCAGGCTTTATGTTTAATATACGAAGTCTACAAGCCCAAGCCAAAGCCACCCTGATGACGTCGTCACTGTATTCACTTACATTACATTATATTACATTTAGGCATTTAGCAGAAGCTTTAATCCAAAGCGACTTCCAAATAAGAGCTTTACATAAAGTGCATAGAACCATGATGGAAAACAACAAGATGTCTCATCCAACTTATAAGGGCTGGTGATGAATCACAAGTGCTATGAGTAAGTACATAGTAAGTACATACACTTGCTCAGTAGTACTACATTATAAGTGCAAGTAGGTAACTTGATGTGTAAAAAAAAGTGTGCTTTAAGTGACAGCAGAATATTGATTTGAAAATATACTCAAAATGGTACCTTGAACTCACCGTACTCACAATAACCAACTTCAGTAAGAATAATAGTGATGACCTGTTACTGTCCACGTTTGAATTAATGCATTTTGCTGTCAACAGCTGAGTCAGTCTGGTGCCTGTTCTCCCTAAAAAACATGATGTTCCTTGATAATGTATCAGAGAATTCCTCGTTCGGACAACTCTTACGTAACAACGATGAAAACTCTGTTCCTGCATGCTGAGCACACACACACACACACACACACTCATGTCAAATACACAGGAAAATCTCCAAATGTGGCATGAATGGAAGAGAGAGAGGGGCGGTCAGAAACTTTCCTGAATGCCTGTATCATAGAAATGTGTTATTTGTTTTAACACAATAAGATATAAAAAAATGAAAAGACAGAAACTGATGGACATTAACATTAAAATCAACTTCTTGAATTCGCATTTGACCAGCGCAGTAAAGAGCGACAAGAAGAACTTCCTTCATGAGAATGTAGAATATCTGAGGTGTGTCTTGTTTTGGCAAAAAAATCAAGAATGAATAAAAAGACAGGAAATATCAGATTCCACTGAGTAACACGAATATCTATAAGTACTGTTTAGTTGTTTTCTTTCCCAGAGATATTTCCTTACAGGCAGGAGACTAGCCAGCAACAATAAGAACTGACAGCAGCGTATGATGAGATGCTAGCGTTATTTTCATGAG
This sequence comes from Nannoperca australis, assembly GCA_036023655.1. Lineage (NCBI taxonomy): Eukaryota > Metazoa > Chordata > Actinopteri > Centrarchiformes > Percichthyidae > Nannoperca > Nannoperca australis. The sequence continues at coordinate 20,857 of JAVQJD010065676.1, read as the reverse complement.
GAAATTCTTACTTTAACACAACATTGAACTTTATTTGTCCATCCTACAAATCTAGTTGGTTAAATTTACTCTCAGGTCAAAAGTTGGTATATTTCTGAAATGTTTCCTGACTTCCAAATAATGATGCTTATTATTTTAAAGGTCAAAGGTCAGACTTGTTTGGCAAGAGTCTCTAAAGCCACAAGAGATTCTCTGAGAAATGAACAACTTAAAATTGACATACATTGTAGCATTCAAATAAATGCGTGTGTGTGGGGGGGTGTTTTCACAGGATGTTGACCCTGTCTGTTTTAACCAGGAAGAGGTTCAAGGATTGGCCACCAGGACTCTGTGTTACTTTTACACTTTGACACTTTACCCGCTAGTTGTTTCCTTCTGTCACAGGAAGAGACAGCCAACCTGACAAATAGCACGTGAAATGTCGTTCATTGTCTTTATTACTGATAGTTTGTACCAGGAGTCACCTACACTTATCTCAAACAACCTTTATTTTGTCAGAACACAGAAAGTTCCTCTTAACATGTATCTTTTTCTTTTAACTTTAACTAATAAACTGAATTTAAATTCAGAGTAAATTTGAATGAACCCTGGTTGACACCTGATAGGAACAATCTTGTTGTTGGCATTATTGAAATGTAAGTAGAGTCACCTACCTCAGATTTTTTTTCAAATAAATTGTATATTGTTTTGTTCTCATGCCCTGTTCTCACACTTTCTGTCACCATGGAGACAGAGTGCAATTAACAGTAGGGTGTCACCACTCGGCCAACCTTGTGACCACTCCATCCTCAATCACGCACACACTCATCAAGGCAGTGATGAATTGTGACTCAGAGAGAGTCACAAGTGGATGTGTCAGTGCACTCAACTACTATGGTTTGAGCCGGGTTCACTCCCCGGCAGGGATGACATCCTCGCTTTGGTCATATAAAATTAGCTTGTGAGGATCACGCCCTTGTCACTGAGTTAGTGACTCCTATTGGTCGGTCAAGCTTCCCACAAGTAATGTCCTCCTGGTGAAGCTCATCGCTGGCAGGTGAAAAGAAGCAGCTGACGACTAGAATAGCACGTGTCTGCCTGAAGGCCTCCTCAGGTCGGACTGTATTGCTTTAGAAATGAACAGAAGGGGATAAAACTGGAGGCAAAAAGCTACATTTACTTTAACTTTGAAATTATGGTTTTAGTACAGAAGAGAAACATTTGTCTAGCTCTGGTATATATACATGCCTTATAGTTCAAGGGTTCAAGAGGTCGACAACTTTAGAAACAGATCAACGAAAAAGAAAGATTCAAACCATAAGAAATATTTGTCTTTTGACATCACCCCTAAGCGTGCATAGGAAGCACTACAAATATAATATGTTGGAAAATAAAGTATATGCAGTTCTCACACAGCAATTCTTGTGAATAAACCAAAGTAAACAGAATCATGTAACTTTAATGAGGATCAATTCTGATGAGTAATTATTATAATAAATGGCCTTTGACATAAATAATGCTTTAGATAATACATTTTAGGTTGTAATTAATTGTATTAAGCTGAAACAGTTGTATATTAGAAGCCTGTAAATGCACATATTACTAATTAATAAGTAAAACCATTATATAGAATATATATATATATATATTTACTATATTTACTTGTTGCAGGATGATGTTAACTTGTGTTTCAAAGTCATGACAGTGATGTGTGTGTGTGTGTGTGTGTGTGTGTGTGTTAATATGTGTCATCATCCCCACCCAGTGTTTTGAAATACCAGTTCTCTCGTGTGTCTGGGTGTATAAATGTAATCCTGACGTATAGCTTCCTCATGCGCCATGCTCTCCACCAGACAAACACACACATCTATCACAGTCACTGAAGGCAAACACACACACGCCTTCATACATCACTGCTGACAGACGTCCCACATATATTACCACTGACAAACCAGTTCAAGATATATCGTGTTTCCTCCTGAAAAGATAAGATACCAACTGAAACCACAAACACGTTTCAGCTGTCTCTGACTCGGGATTGCCTCTCTCCGTCTCTCTCTTTCTCTCTAGTCTTAATTTTCCACAATTTCCAGGAAAGACTAAAATACTCTACTTAAAATACTTGTCCTGTTTTTTTCCTACTTAATTTATGTTGTCCGTTTTATGATCTAGGGACAGTTCCTGAACACTGACCACTACAATGCTCACACACGCGCACACACACACACACACACACATACCATGCAGACAAAGTTGTCTATACATTTTCTAATTGCTGTTAATTGTTTGCGAAATGAAAAATCCAAAATTATGACGATTATGTTGTTATTTAGCACTAATAGCTGCACATTCAGCTTTGTTTTTCATTATTTATATTATTAAAACCTGCAATAGTATCTCTGAATCTATGGGTGAACTGGTCCGTACACATCAAAACTATTCACTTAAAAATATGATGGAGGATGTGTGTGTTGATGTGTGTATGTATGTGTGTCTGGGGGTCAAGGCGGGACGGACAGGAAATGGTGGACAAGAACAGAACTTCCTGTGTGAGAGGAGAGAGTGCTGCATCTTATTCCCTGCATGTGTGTGTTTGTGTGTATCTGTATATGTTCGAGGTCTTTGAGTCACAGCACAAGTGAGTCCGAGGGGATGCATTTATTTCCTGCCACACACACACACACACACACACACACACACACATAAAATATAGTATTTCATGCTGTTTCCTGTCAATGTTATGGTCTATATGAGTGACTCTTAATAATAATGTTGAATTTTGCCCCTCATGTAAACACAGGATAGAACATTTTAAAGGACTATTGCACGCACACACACACACACACACACACACACACACACACACACACACACACACACACACATTCATACTGTACTAAAGGCAGAAATATCTTACACTGACATATTGTAACATAGATAGAAAACCTCCCTAAACTGAACCCAAGATAAGAATGAACTTCTTTAGCGTGAAGAAACTCACTCTTTTTCCTATACGATACTGTATCTTCTACCGTATTTTTCCATTTCCAGTTGGAGCTAAACACGACATGTTTTGGTAAATTCTCTTGAGTGCATCTCATTGATATACCCCTGGAATTTAGAAATAAGGATTTCCTATCAACTCTATAGTGCAGTGTTTGTAGCTTGTTTTTATGATCTTTTATTTATGGACAAAGAGGCGTCTGTATATGCTCTTCTCTTAGCTTAGATTATAGGTGGCATCAAAACTGATCATATCTGATCATATGCATCTCTTTTATGGAGAAAAAGCGTCACCTAATACTTTTCTGAGAAAAATCTATTCTGTACATATTGTATGTTTTGACTTATTTGCTCCCGATACCAGTCCTATGTGAATCTCATTACTTGTGCATTCGAGTATTAAGGCTTCCAGTGTGAGTTTACTCTAATTTCATTAAGTTAATTTACTATATAATCTTTTTTTTTTCTCAAATCTTTTCCTCATTATTGAGTTATTTATTTGTCAGACGATATCTTATCATATTAAAGTGGAAAAGACAAACTCTCAAAATACACATCTTTAGATCTATTTAAATGTTATTTTGAGTTAAAAGCAAAAGCCATATCTACTGTATCTAGTAGCATATGATTTTCTGATGGCTAGCCAGGATAAAGGAAGTAAGATCTGGCCTTTATGGATGTACAAATGTATGTTGTTTTATTCTGGAAATATAGTCATTAACCACTTTGATTTCTCAAAAACAAACCAAAATAGGGCAAAAATTGAGTAAATTACTTTTTATTACGCTTTGATTTTTGTTTATGTTGACAGAAAAGCAGTGAAGTACAGATTTAACAATGCATAACCATCTTGAAACAGAAAAAATAACCATAACACCAGTGTTTCCACTTATTGTATTTACCAGTACATAGGACTTCATGTTGCAGTCCTTCTGAACAACTTTGTTTTGCAGAGAATCCACATTCGGCAAGCATCCTTTTCACATTTGTTCTGTTGATCTGGTCTGGCTCGTCGATGATATATGAGCTAGCAATGCGTAAAGCATCCAAGATGATGCGGATGATTTCCCAATATGTGTTCATGGAATGCAAACAATCTTGTTATGTACAGTAGATTCACAGTAACAGCACAGAGGGAGGGGCATCAAAAGGCCTTAAACTGGAAATATTTCAGTTAATTCTGTAGCTCAGACTGGGAGAATACTGCCTCACTCATAAAACACACAGTGACCATTTCTTATCATATTGGGACCTACATTTAGTTAGTTTAGTGTTTCATCTTGTGATTAACAACTCTCACTGGTAACAAACGACAAACATGGTCCTAACGTTACATGTATTCAATTTAAAACACATGAAATGGAAAGTCAGATGTCTATTCAAAAACAAAAAGAAACATCTGGAAAATGTCTCGGTTAGTGTTCTGTTATCATCACAAAATAAGCAAACAGCTGTGTTCATTCTCTGGACTGACATGTGAAGTTAGATTAGCAATAAGTGAATAACCCACTGGAAAACTCCTGACCCAGCAGCCTGTGAAATGCTTAATAAAATAAAAGACTTAATACACGTACGTTACAAAATGATAACACCGATACATGTGGTCACATGCATACATACAATAGTCAGGATGTGCCCACACAGAACTGCACACCCAACATTCAAAGTCCTTACAATATATTTATACTGAGAATGTCAGCACACCCATGTTCACTCGTGTCCAAACAAAACCCGTTATATAGTTTTCATATTATAGTCACAGTAATTCCAAACATGTTAATGGTATGTAGAACTATGTCAAAATCATCATCCTTAGTTTCTCCCCTGCTTGTTTCCCATTAGATTCCTCCATCATTGCAGTACAGTGGGTCCATCCAGGTGCTACGGTAAATAATGGTGATGTCATAAACTGGACCCACCCCCACACCCAAACACACACACACACACACACACACACACACACACACACACACACACACACAGACAAATATCATCATCTTCATATCACATTTAAATTTTTAAAAAGTTGATGCAGGCTGTTTTCTTTATATGATAATTGCAGGTGGTACACTGCTCTACACTTTCTGTTTTCTCCTCTGGTTACAAACCATATAACCAGAATTGTGTATATTGTCTGTGTGTGTGTGTGTGTGTGTGCTTCTACACCCTTGTATTCTCAAGCCACTAGCTGCTAGGAAGTCTTTGTGACTGTTTAATGCGTCGCCCTGAAACAAAAGCCAGAAGACTCAACTGTGCCAGGAGACCAAAAACAATGCAGGACCTCGAGACACAAGAACTGTGAAACGTTTTAGTGTTAAGTCAGTCAAACTGAACAAGATGAGTTTGATTACAGATACAGTAGTTCCTATTATAGATGAAGTTTTAATGGGGATGAACAGTTTATTTGCATTTTTACATCTCAGTCTTACTTCTCCCAAAATGATCCTTCCAACATTTTCTTTCCTCTCTTTCTTTTTGCCTTCTCGTTGTTGCATCTCTCCCATTTTCTTCCAGTAGTTTGGATCATCCTACAGTTTGTGGTATTCCACTGTTTCTTGTGTTAGACTTTTAATTAGTTTTTCTTAATAATTGATTATTCTCATAAGCTGTCCTGACACCTGTCCTGTCTAACAACTCCCAATATCTCAACCTTAAATCCAAAAGAGCACACTGGGCTAAAGACTTTACTTTAATAGAAGAACTCATCAATATCCAGTTTTTCTATCCTATTAAAAGCCATTTCTGCACAGCAGCAATATAGCATTTGAATCAGTCACTTAGCATGAATTAACTTGATTTTTATTGGAATGTGAATATTTTGCTCTAATATTTTCCTCTTGAAGGTAAGCAAAGAGTGCAGATGGGGGGGATAACAGCAACAGAGTGGGGTTGGGACTTAGAAATGGGGTCTAAATTCGTTGAAATATTTTTCATTTGTATTTTTTGCTACAATGCTACAGGAATACTCCTTTTTTAATTGGGATATTTTGGAGGGGGAAGGGTTACTTACAGGTTTTGGGGGCAGGGGATGGCGTAATCTTACATTTACTCAGGTATTTTCCTCTTGGAAGGAGGCACCAGGTGTGCAGGCAGGTCAGATGGCAGTTCATGTCCTTCCAGTTTCACTTTTATCAGGTGATTGGCCAACGCAAACTCCTCGTCATCGAGCATCCCATCCTTATCGATATCGGCCAGCTTCCAGATCTTTCCCAGCACTGTATTGGGCAGTTTTGACTTCACCATCTCCCTCTTGGCGTTGGCTCCCGTCACCTTCCCGTTGACGGGAGACAACGTGTAGAAAATCTCATCATAAACGGGTTTGTCACGTGCAACGACCCACTCTGCCTCGTCGATGCCTTCGCCGGCTCCTTCGCCATACCCGTGGCCAAACGGGCCGTCCAAAGTGCCATCGAACGCACCACCCTTCACAACTGCGTTGGGGCGCTGGGTTTCCTCTTGGCGGACCAGGACCATTAAGCCGGCGATGTCATTGGCCAGCATGTCATCGACTGCCTCCAAAAGTTTGGATTTCAGAGGTTGAAATTTGTTGAGATCCTGAGCTTGGAGTTGGTCCTGCAAGAGATAACGCAGAAAGCAAAAGCAGCCATATAAGTTCAGATTTATCCGTGTAAACTAACTATCTATAAATCTACAGTCCTTTGCTCTTTCCTATGTACCTGCATCTTCTTCAGATTTGGAAAATCTCCAGGTGATATCTGATGCTCTCTTTCTATGCGTTTGTAAATATCTCCCAGGCTGCCAATCAGTTCTTTCTTTTTGTTCTCCTTCCCAAACACAGAGGGCATCTCTTTCTTCAGTGAGCTGATGATGTAGGCATGGACCTGCATTGAGAGAGTGAAACATGCTCAAGTACACAACAGCAAAGTTACTGAATGTGCCATCTCCCACCACTGAACGCAAACTTCTATATAGAAAGGTGTATATAAATGCCATAAAATGTATCAAATACTGGGCTTGATACAATGAAAATCTTAAGGATTATAACTTTAAACAATGACGTGAAGTGGTTTAACGATTGACCTCATGAGACACAAAAAAAAGTTCACTCATAAGGTCTTATGGGATGTATATGTATTGAGGCAGTGGAAGCTGTTGACTCAGTGTTTTACAGAACTGGATAAAAAAAAAATTGGAGCAAGAATTTAAATGCAAACACTGATATCTGCAATAACCGTCTTTTAATGCTGCAAAAAATGTTATCTCTTCAACAAACGAGGAAAGATTTAATATTTTATATTTAATAAAAATCATTCAATTAAATTGGGACAATGAAATTCAAATTGAAATCTCATATCATTTTTTTGGTTAAGAGCTTTTGATAAATGGCTGAAATGTAATATCATAAGCAGCAATCTGTTGCAACCCTGGAGTCTGGGGACACTAAAGACAACTTTAACCAGATTAGTCATGCAGCAAATCTTTCAGATTACCTTTGTTGACATTTGTTTTTAATATTCAACAAACTAAAATGGCAAAATGAACAGGAAAACCCATATTTGTTATGTTGCTGTGGTGATATATGTGTGTGTGTTTGTGTGTATCCCTGAATCCACCTCATGTCCTTGAATCTCATCACAAAACACACACACCCTATCAGCTGTCAAACAGGAAAACTGCGCTCAACTCTCTCTGATAAATCTGTGTGTGTGTGTGTGTGTGTGTGTGTGTGTGTGTGTGTGCGTGAGCTTGTGTTTGAGTGTGTGCACATCCTCTGTGTTTCCTCAGACTAGGACAGGCAGCGGACTGTTGCCTCTCATACCTGACTTCCTGTCCCGGGAGGAAACAGGAAACAATTCACTCAGAGGAGAAAAGCCACATTTGTCTGGTTCTATTGGTTCTGTGACAGCGACAAGCTTTTTCAGTCAAGGTTAACATCTGGATGGTAGTGAGTTATGGTAAGAATAATCAGGAAACACACACACACACACACACACACAACTGTGCTGAAAATCTAAACATGTCACCATCAAATACCAGCAAACGTAAAATGCAAACATTGCATTTATTTATAATAGGATAATAATCACCATTGTAGAAAATAATTGTAAATGTCTGTTCTGCCAATGGCAAGTGATATTTAGGCAAATAGTTTTAACATGGAATAGGTACGAGATTGATAATCCTTCTGTAAAGAAATAAATGTTGGTTATAGATGTACAACAGTTAAAACAACATCCACAGACAACGAATCACCTCTTGCTACTGTTAGCTACAGCTGTTGATGAGCAGCTGTGTACCTTACCTTGGCTAGTCTTGCCCTCTTGATCAGATCATTGAGTTTTCTAAGTGCTGCGTTTCTCGGTAAAGACTGAATGTCCTTAAATAGGTCCTGCTCCTCCGCTTCAAACAGCTTCCTGTTGTCTGGAATCAACAGAGGGTGGGACCAGAATGAGCCGATGTAGACACGGATTACCTGTCAGTGAGGGAGACCAAGAAAAGACAAAAGAAGACATAAAGTAAAAAGGCACAATCCAGCTAACAGCATCTCATTTTGACAATTTAAGGCAGTGAGTGAACAGCAACGCTGATCTGTTTCTTAGTAAATAACCAATAATACACATTAGTGTTATATATATGAGCATTTAATGGGCCTTCAGATGACCATCTCCTAGAAAACTCAACTTTATATACAAAGGTAAAAGTTCAAACTTCCATCCTGAAATAAACAGTAAATTTTTCGTGTGTCATTTTAGTAGCCAATTCAATCATTTTATTAAATATGTATTGTTTCTTGAAGATTATATTGAGGCATAAAGAGAGGTGTGTTATATCCACAACAAGTCTGAGAATGAGTGTGGTGTTGAAACTTTGCCAATAAATCCTGAGGGGGCTGCGATTCTGTTGTTCAAGTATCTTTATATTGATTTTCATTTATATTTTTTTTCAGCATCAGTTGCATGCTTACTGAAGGTTTCCTGGATGCACACACAACTACACTCCTGTCCTGACCTACAAACACCAGACAAGAGGGTGGAAAGCTTTTAACTCCAAATACCAAGTGCATTGTTTGTTTTTGACATTTCATGTTGGCTGTACCTCAGGGGTGTTGACTATTTTCCCCAGTGACCACATCAGGGCACCATACACTCTCATCAACTGCTGGGTCTCTATCTGGTCAGCCTTGTTCAGCACAACCCTAAAAAAACATGCAAAACACCATTTATTTGTTTGAAATCAAAAAGCTGCTGACAGAAACACTGCATGAAACATATCCCTTCATGTTGATACACGTGTACAAGAGAACAACTGTTCATGTCTCCGTTGTCTAGAATTGGATATACGTCTGTAAGTCAAGCAACCCTGAAGTACCTGATCTTGTCTTCATGGTTCTTCAGGGCCTTTATCACTTCTGAGAACTCATCAGAGATGTCCAGTTTGTGGGCGTCAAACAGCAATATGATCCTGTCCACTCGCTCGGCAAACCACTCCAAGACAGCCGCAAAGTCGTAGCCTGAGAATAGGAGGAGGAGGAGGAGGAGTGGTCGGGGTGTGAAATAAAAGGTGAAATTAAATTCATTTCAGATGTAGGGCGGGAGGGATTAGATAAAAATAGAATGTAAGAAAAAGATTAATTCTGTGTGCTTTTACTTCCTGTTTCTTTGCTCCCATCCCATACCGGTGTCAAAACAGCATTAAAGAGGGGCCTTTGAATTGGTAAACATTACTAAAACAGTGGACTGACCTGTACCTCAAAAGTGTCATGAACTGAGTTTTTATGCTTATGTTCAACACTATGTATAATCCATGACCTGAGTCATTAACCATTAACTATGATGTTGCAATATTCCCAAGAGGGCATTATTACAATGGCTTCAGGTCAAAGAGGAGGCAGTACGAAGGACGCCCAAATTACAACATGCTGAGAGAAAAGAATGTCTGCATACAGATGGAGGCAGCACGGCCAGGGTTCAACTAAGTGGTTTTATAAAAACTAAATAATGAGAAGCAAGACCAAAACCTCCATAGGCATCTGGACTGTAAAACGTTGATCATTATCATCTTATTTAGCATTATAAATTAGCCTTTTACGCTATTAAACAAATGTAATGAAAGTAATTGATGAATGAATGAATAAGTTAATGCCTCTATAATGCATGAAGAAAAGGATCAATGATAAAGTCTGTCAGCGGGATTACATCATTGCCTTTAACTTTCCTTTCCACTGAAGGACAAAGCTGAGTTGTACCTGGAGAAATTCCACAGTATATGAGAGGAGAACAAAGAACAAAAGGGCAGAACAAAGGATTAGTGAGCTAAAATTTCCAACCAACACTGAAGGACGCACAAAAGATGCAGAGTCAGTGGTGAACCTGTTACAGCTGAGATTATGTCATAGCAGCTAAGAGGCATTTTATGTCAATTGGTAGTAGTTTTATGTTAATATGGTGAATGTCAAATGTATTTTTCTGAAGAGTTATGTTTGTGAAAAAGATTTCTCCCTTCAAACTAGAAAGTAAATGTGCAAACGTGCAAAAGCTTTGCAAACGTTGTCGCTTTGAATGCATCTGAGTCTGACTTCTGGTTCACCTTCCTCGCCTACGGGGAGGCAGCCTCACCATACAGACATAGCTGTGATAAAAATCCCCTTTTTTACATACTGCTGCTATTGCTACTGTGGCTGCACTGCTGCTCCTCCCAGTAGAGGAATAGTTTATACTCAAGGTGAATGATTTCTACAATGGCTATGTATATTTGTTAAGAAAAACTTCTAGGTTAAATGGTAACACTGACACGATGCCTCAAAAGCTTCTTTACCAACAATTTAAAAATCATCTTTCACAATAAATGTATGTTTGTTTGTTACGTATTTAATCATTCCTCACGGAGATGTAAGCAAAACGTTAGCAGTTGTAGCAATAGGTAGGCAAAACACTGGTTTAAGCTGTCTTTTTGTCCTATAGGAGCACAGCTGAGACAGACAGAGGGCACACGGCTGCTTGAGCAAAGCTAGGAGAGGGGTAGATACCTTGAAATGTTGAATTTTGGTGGATTATTCTTCACATGAAGCACTTTTCACATGGTGTGGGGAAAAACAAGACTGCAAGTCTAAAGCTCCACTATAGCAACGTAGGCAAAGTACGGTTGATTTTACTATCCTTAGAGTCTTACCATAGAGGGGTGAAAAATATGAAGTTTGTCCTGACAGTGGTGGTAGAGTAAAAGTCAGGCAATAACCAATAAACAGTCAGGGTTTATGAATACCCACAGTGAACTGTATAGAGATACACCTATAACGGGTGTACAAAGCTCATATTTTAGCCTGAGAATGGCAGCACAGAAATGCTCCTGGAGTATCAAAAATGACGAGGACTTTTGTTAAGGAGTTGTTAAGGTTTCAATTTGTTCCACCAAAATATTTAGGTGGAACAAAAACACCAGTATCCAGAAACAAAAGTCAGTACAATACATCCATTTGTTCCCATGGACAAAAGTATTGGTCCTGGGGGAATTCATCAGATAGTCAGAGGATACCAAAAAACAAAAATAAACCATGATTTGTCCTTTGAGGGTCACGAATATGAACCTCACAGCATCTGGAAAGTAACTATAAAGTAAATATCTTGCTCTGATAGAGGATCACAGCATGGTGAAAAACTGAAAGGAAACACACACTGGCTTAGTTTGTGTTTAATCTGACTAAAATATCCAATTGGCAAGCCAACAACGTAAACTCTAAATATATTAAATATATTTTTACCCCAAACCATGTGACACGAGTCCAGTGAAGAACACGCAACTGTCCATAAATTCTTCAAAGTATCGCTGTAATTAGCCTTTATACAGTTGGTTGATGCTCAGGTTTATCATCTACAATACCTCCATACGGACATCTATGTAGGCAGCTATAGCCTGACAACAGCTCATCTGGACACACACACACACACACACACACAAATACAGACACTGATTAAACAATACAACAGGGTAAAAAAAAACAATAGCGAATAATAAAACACACAACATAAAGATACCACACACACAAATGAAACATGGAAACATATATAGGATGTGTAATAAACAAATGGATGGAACTGGATAAAAAGAAAATGAACACACAAAAGCTGCACTGCACACACACACACACACACACACACACACACACACACACTCTTTCTCTGTCCCCAGAGCTCAAGATTACGTTCCTGGTTCTTACTTAGCCTTCGGAACTTAATAAGTATGTTTATATCATGTCAGCACTCAGAATTTCATAATATAGTCCATGCACAACTTTTTATAGACAGAGGAAAAACTGCCTGGAGCCGGGGTTGGGATACAAAAAGATATATGGGAAGTCATTATATTATAATGAAAAATGGTCATGTTGACGTACGTAATAATGCTATTTATCAATTTATAATGCTGTCTGTATATCATGATCTTAAAACATGAACTTACACAAGGACACAATCTGTTTTAACTGCAAATTATTTCTATTATCGGGAAGTTCACAAAGGATTTTATTCCACCCAAGTTATTTAAAAGCTGATTTCATGTTCAGCACTAGAATCAAGCATGTTTTTTCAGCCTACCTAATGTTTTTTGGTTTTACTTGAAGGTGCGATGCTAAATGTACTGTGATGACATCATTATTACAAATATCAACAGAGTTCCAGAAGGAGCCTTCGTCTGCATGAGAAAACATTAAAGAAAATGCACACTGGGTGTTTTAATAGAGCAAACAAAAGGAGAGGATGGACAGAAAAAAGGGCAAGAAAGATGGATGAGAGAGAGGGACTGAGTGAATGTGGGAAAGACTAAATTATAGCGGCATTTCATTACCCCAACTCTTTTGTTAATGTTAGCGGTTGGTATGGCAATGCCAGCATTTCGCTTTGGGAATGCCAGACATGCCCGGACACACATCAAACTGTAAGAAAGCTGGGAAGAATTCTTCTAAAGACTTTCACACCTAAACTCTCTCTCCGCAATGTAGTCTCTGCATTCACTTCATCACCACGGTTGGTTCACTCGTTTCAAAATGTAGATAAGACAAACAATTAAGAATCACATAGATGTTTCTGATTACCGCAAGTGTTTCACTGGCAAAACAATGTCCCGTTTTAGAAAATGTCCTAAAGCTGACCGGCGTGTGTCGAGAGTTAAGTACCGATGTATAATCAAACAGCAACATGCAGTTGAGATGAAGGGGTTTTTGTGTAAATAGATGAATCAAGAAAAAGTGTAATTTTTTTATTCATTGGCCACGTGACACAATTTTAAATTAATTTCCATTGGCTCTTAGCTTGCAGCTTCTTATATGAAAATATTAGACTTAAAAGAATAGATAAGATCATTTGTTACAAGTCATAAAAACATCTGTATTTTCCCGCTCTTAGAAATAAATGCACACCTGCATCACAGACTTTCCTCAGGTATCTTTTTTCCATAATTTTATAAAATGAATTCAGATCTAGTTGTCTTTTCAAAATGATCATAATAAATTAGAGTATCTTGGTTGCATCAGTTTTTCCCCCACAAAAATGGGGGTAAGAGTAGTTAACATGATTAATGCATCACAGGTCACCAATGATGCTGGGGAGGGCTCCAAAATGTGCCGATATATATAGAAGATTATATGGCAAATAATTTTGTGTCTTGTTGTTATCAATATAACCACTTTGGCTATGAGCGTATGTTGTAGTCTTACTAAAGAATGAAGTGTAAACAAAGGGACATCTAAGAAGGGTTTTATGGACCTCCGGTTGCATTTTCTGTTCAGCAATGACTTGAACTGAACTGAAAATACTTGTTATACAGTTGTTACTGTAATAGAGCTTAACTACTTCAACTAAACTGCAAGTCATCTAAATGTGCAGCTCTGTTTGTTGAACGTTTAATGTATGAACAATCAAATGTGCATTGTGTTTATGTTTGACCATCAGTACTGAACTGTGCAGTGTTAAAAATGTTAAATCTGAACTGTGTGCATGCGTGTGTGTGTGTGTGTGTGTGTGTGTGTGTGTGTGTGCGCATGTGTGAGTGAGTGAGCACATTCAGAGCTCATGTTTTTGTCGCCGCTTCCTGTTCTTTGAAATGAATGAAGCATAATCCTCCTGATAGCTAAAAGCTAAAATAAACACACACACACACGCATCCAAAGGACTTGCTGACATGGTAGTTTAGAGTTCAGTGGGACGAGGGGGCTGCAGCTGAATGGGTCCAGTAAACGAACACTGACACACACACACGCGCACACACACACACATTACCATAAACAGAGGTAGAAAAAAGTGTGAGCAGCATGAGTGTGTGTCTTACCTCGACTAATTCTCTGTTTCTCTCCTGACAGAATCCCTGGTGTGTCAATCACACTGATGCTTTCCAGCACCGGGTTAGGCAGCTGGGCACACACAAACCTAGAACACACACACAAACACACACACACAATTAGAGTAGAGTTAAAAGAAACCGGACAGAAGTGTAAAACGCTTTAACAACAAACATCATCCTATCCCTCTCTCTCCTTCTCTCCTCCTTCTCCTCTATCGCTGCTGCTCTTGCTCTCTGACTCCAGCTGCATAAATACTAACATGTTAACAGTCGTCCTCACTTTCAACTCCCTTGATCTCCACTGACAGTCAGCGTTTCCTTTCAGCAGTGGTGGGCCCTCACAGCGAGGACACCGCCGCGAAAGCAAGAGCGAAGAGTTTTTGGCACTTCTCTTTTTCCAGAAGGATGACTCTGCAAAGACGACTGGCCGTCTCTCTCAGACAGACAGCCATTAAGAGAGAAAAGCCTGACCAGTGAGCAGAGGGAAATTCAATCACACAGGAATGTAGAGCAGTGGTGTGGATTCTCACTAGTACTCTCACCCTCTCTTTCTTCTCCACTCTCTTTCCCTCTGCGTCCACATACTTCACCTTGGCACACCACTTTGTGTTTTCAGTACACCCCCTCCCCACCCTCCCACCCCCATAGATATCTGACAGCATCTGCCATCAGTGCATTTCATCTAGCACTTTGTGAAAGCGTGTGTGTGTGTGTGTTTGTGTGTACCTGTTAAGGAATGCGTTCCCAAATGCGTTCAGCTTTCTGAAGGGCTTCTTAGGGTCAACCACCAGAGCGTTGCCGGGGACGACTCCTTCTGTGTCACCGTACATCACCGCGATGAAGGAATCCGTGGTGGGTTCAGGGCCGATCCGCATACCAGGAAAATCCTGCTCCAACAGGTAGCTGTAGGTGGGATAATATGATGTAGCGTTAAACCAAGCAAGAGATTTTTTGATTATTTATATTATTATATTAAAAATAAATCAGTGCATAAAGGCCTTTCTGAAGAGGCCACCTGAGACAATGAACAACAGTGTATAGTGCATTTTGTAGCTAGCATACTTTGAGGCGACATTACAAGAGATGAATTTTACTTTATAAGACATTAGATGTATTACGTCCACTTTTAAAATATTTGTCAGTGAGGAAAATTATGTTACTGTTAATATAACAGCGTTTGTACAGCTTTTCAAGCACTTTCAAGGTACCTAAAGGAAACATTTCCAGACTCTCGCAGCCTTTATCCTCACATCTAAATTGTTATTATAAACGCCAGGATGTATATGATGGGGGAACGTTTCATTTCAAATATTAAAAAATGTTTGGTTTACATGAGTGTTTGTGTATATGAAGCACCAGATTATGTTGAAAATCAAGTATTTTTTTTATTTATTTATTATTTATAACCTTAAAACCATAATGGTTAAAATGTCAAACTTTCAAGACTTTGCCAATCCTGATATAAGTTCCCCAAACCCTTCCACAGCTGCGTGTACCTTTTATAAAAGCCTTGTATCAGTTATATTATCCCTATGATATGACGGAGTGCTCCAAGGCCTTTTCAAAGAGATTATGCTGAAAGGAAATTGGTCTGGATGGTAAGAAGCCATTCAGAAATCCCCAGAAAACAAGTCTGTCTTGAATTAGAAGCTCCTGGAACAAACATTTGGGGGATTTCACAAAAAAAGCCAACACTCCAAACTCAGCAGCATAAAGTTTGACTTCAGTTTGTTGCTAACCACGTGGAGCAAGACAAAGCTGTCTGAGCGAGAGCTGTGTGGTTAGCTAAGTTAAATGACAAAAGGTGCGTTCACAGAGGAGATATTCAACCCCAAGAACACGGTAACTACTGTCAGTAGAAGTGATGATAGTATCACACTTTGGGACTAACATGCTACAAACTGATGAAACTGCACAAAGTGGACATGATGATGAAGAAGAATGATTAAATCAAGGTTCTTCAGCATCACACACAGCTTTAAATCTCTGCCTCATTTAAGTGTTTCTAAAGAAAAAATACCTTAAAACACATGTCAGAAGTAAGAAGTAAGGCTCATATTAAGATTGTATGGCATTCTCAAAGTCCTGACCACATAGAGAATATTCATCCTGGACTGAGAAGACAAATCTGTACAAGAATTTGGTTGAGCTCTACCAGTGCTCACAAGAAGAGTGGTCAAATGTACCAGCTTGCCAGATGTTCGTTTTTCTTACTGATGATAAAACAGCTGATTGGACTGAAAAAGGTTAAGGGACAGACGACCAAACATTACATGTTATGCATGTATAGTGTTGACTGGGCACATTTTTCACAATAAAATCTCCTAAAGAATTTGTGAGTGTGTGTGTTTTGCTGCAAATAGGCTTCATGTTCATCTTACAACTGATGCAGACTTTTGACATCTGCAGCCGTCGCTGAGGCAACACAGCTGACTTTCAACTCACATGTTTTAGGTGTGAAAGGTCGACTCCTCATCTGTTCATTCAGTGACATCACTCATGTTACAAAGGAAGATGAATGTGTTTCTGCTGAGTTTCACAACCCTGACCATTCGAACGCAGGCGATAGCAACAGAGATTTACGCAAAAGATTTACAGCTAAAAAGGAGCATAAATGAAAAGTGTGAGTGTGGGATATCTATGCATTTTAACTGCAACCAGATGTAAGGGTGATGCATATACATCTTCTCCCCAAACACACACCTTGTCAGAGGAGCCAGCAGAGCCTGGTAGAGCCATCTCTCTGCACACGTGTCTGTGTAGTGTGTGAGCCCTCCTGTACGTCTGTTTGCACAACTACGCGCACCCAGTAGATTGTATGTTCCCTATCATACACATACTGTGTGTATGTGTGTGCAATTCACATACACATATCAGCTCATATCACCTTGGAAGGAAACGTGTATTCTGGTGATGATTTCCTCTTTGAAAGATTCAGAAAGTACAATTTTCCAAAAGAGGAAAACCAATCAATTGAATCTAAAATGAATACAGGCTCAGATTACTGACCTCTGAATAACTGCCAAAGAAGGGGGATTGATATTACCCTCCACTAGCATCTCTTTTCTCTCCATTTATTTTCTCTTTCAGTTGGGTACCAGACAGATGTTCATATAGATTTAATTACTTTTCAAGCAATATATTTTATAAATGAACATCATTACTGAAACGTTTCTTCTTGCAACGTCTGTGATATGAAATTAAAAGAGATGCTGTACCCAGGGTTACTCAGCAGTTAGTGCATTCTGCGTCTTACGGTTACAATGTCGGTGGTGTCGGGTCGGGGCTGGTGAGTGTTGTCATTAGTGAAGGGGTAAAAAAGACAGCAATAGAGAAAGAGAGAGAGAGAGATAAGAGGAGGAAGAAAGAGCAAGGATGTCTGCACTGTCCTGTCTTATAGCAGGAAGTCACTAATAGCATCCTCTCTCTGGATTTCAAAGGCTTACCCCACTAATTACCTACTATGCTTTGCAAGCTTTGTGTGTGTGTGTGTGTGTGTGTGTGTGTGTGTGTGTGTGTGTGTGTGAGAGAGAGAGTTGTTAGTAGCAGCCCTGCAGTTCAAAGGGGGCCCAACACCCAGCTGCTAATATCTCCTGCTGTCACACATAAACACTAGAGATACTCCAGGTCATACGCTCTCACACAACCCTGCATGCACAATATTATTTATTTTTATAATAAAATATGTTACAGTGAAAATGGAGTCATTATCAAAGGCAGTAATCTGCTTAATCAGAGACATATGCATGTAAAGTCAGGCATGTATTTGCCAATATCTAAAATGACCTTAAATAAAATACACACACTTCATCAGGGAGGGCTGCAGTGCCAGGCAGTGCCGCCTCCATATGTATTAAGTTTGTGTGTGTGTGTGTGTGTGTGTGTGTGTGTGTTATGTTGGCTGTCATAAAAAGTTCTTTATGGATTTAATAAAGCTTGCAGAGGTGTGGTTCCTGTCAGTTAGCCTGTTAGTGTTTTCTACATGTGTGATGGATGATCTTTTTGTTATTCTCTTCTTGATTGTTTTCTATCCCACTGCACTGCATTTTATGCCAGTTGTGATTTGTTCATTTCTAGTTTTGTCTTACACGACCCTGAACTCATCTTCCTCACTGTTAATGTCAAACTGCTTCACTGTTGAAGCTCAGAGAGGGGAAAAGTCAGTTTGGGTGTGTCCACTTCTCCCTTTCTATCTTTCTGGTGACCTCTGCCTCATGCATTTCCATATGAAGCACCTCACGTGTGTGTGTGTGTGTGTGTGTAGTTTTTCTCACCGAATGAAGCTCGTCTTGCCGGTGGAGTACTGTCCCACCAGTAAGACCATGGGCTTGTTGTCAAAGTCGGCATCCTCCAGAGCCGGAGAGTGGAACTCGTGGAACTTGTAGCTCTCCTCCAGTGGCAGGAGTTTGGTTTTGTAGAGCTTCTTAAGTCCGTCACTGACGGTCTGAAAGACTTCTGGCTCCTTCTTCCTCCTGTCGTCGGTACCGAGCCAGCTGAACATTGTTGCCAGTTGCTTATTGTGTGACTAGTAAAGCCTTGAGTAAGTTTAACTGGTCAAAGATGATGTCAGCTTATTCTGATGTTGGTTACCTACTCTTAGAGGTCTACAGATGTGTTATGTCCTTGAGGGATCGGATACTTGTCTTAAAGTCAAGATGAAAGTTAGATTTCCTCACATAAAAGATAAGAGTAGCTAATTATAAGAAACTAAAACAAATAACTTCAAGTCCACCTTTAAATATAAACATACACACACACTAAAATGATCTATATGGTTGTTTTCGCCAGGTTATATTTTTACTGGAGATGTTCTCAAGAAACATAAAATCTTGGAAAAAATTGTTCTGCAAGAGAATCTCAGATTTTATCTCACAATAAAAGATATACAGATGAAATTACAGTCCTTCTGTCTGTCCTGCTACACTGAATGGGTGGTGACTGTTGTTGTTGTTGATTATAATGTTGAGGTTCGGCCTGATGTTATATTCAGCCTGACTGAAGGTTAATTTCAGTCTCTGGTAACGTCTACAACGACAACAACAATAACAAATGTAAATTGTAATATAATTTCTATCCAAATTTAAACCTGACCCTTCAAATGCACTCTCATCATCGAGTCCATCGGTCCTCCCGGGTCCAGGCCACTTCTGCCTTCAATGACTTTGTTTTTGTTTACCCAATCTATTTCAGTAAACAAACACTGATCCAGAAAATCCTAAATCATTCCGCTCATGCACGACACCACGTTACCACTATTTCATTTCGTCCAGGAGCTAGCAGAGGAATCCCCCCCCCAAAAAAAATGATGCACCGAGCTGCTGTCAGAGCGCAGGCACCGTTATTGTTCCGCTGCTCCCGCTCTTCTGCCCACAAAACAGCCCCAAACCTCTGGAGGACCGACAGTTATCTGTCGGTTTCGCGTCTAAAATTGCGAGTAGCCTGTGTCGCTAGTGTTACGGCTTATTTTCTGTCACGGCACAGCGGTGAATGTAGCAGCAGCTGACGTCCTGCAGCTCAATTTAAATGCCGAGTCGAAGGAAACCCGAGCCCGCCGGAAGTGCCCAAGGGCTGGCAGCCCGACCCTCCGCGGTCCTGCCCAGTGATGCGGGAGCTGAGGCCGCGCAGGACGACGCCATGATGGATGAGGAGAGACAGAGAAGCCGCCGTTAAGGCGCAGCGCGCCACCTAAAGGTATACATGTATTTCATTTAAATTTAAAATGTATGTATACGTTTTAAATGTTTCTGTGCGATCCGTTTTTTCAATGTTTATTAAAAGAAAAATTATGCAATGAATTATTTTTTCAACCTCAGACTCATTGGCCTTGGCTCATTTTCTGTGAAGAACATATAAAAGAACACATTTTCAACGAATGCACTCTGTTCACCCCCCTACACATTTATATTACACATGTGGTGTTCGGGTCCACTGGACCCGAGGGTAATAAAAGTGGGGGAATAATAGGTGCTGTGTACTTTTCCTCTGTCCTCCTCCTACCTGGGCCTGCTGTTAGTGTGTGTGTGTGTGTGTGTGTGTGTGTGTGTGTGTGTGTGTTCCTGCTATTACCACACAAGGTTGAAATATTGTTATATTTCAAGCATCGACACCTGTCTGCTCCCTGATTTCCCGCACATTTTGCCTTCTGTCTTGCGGGAACCTTTATATATTTTGTGTGGTCCCAAAATGGACAGGAAGTCACAGTATACATGCATCAAGTGCAAGAAATACATGTGCAACACACACACACACACACACATGCAGCAAAGCTCTACCCCTCATGTGTTGCATAGGCTGCATGAATAGGCTGTGTGTTCAATGGGGCTTGTGCTATTAAGTTTTAAGAAATGTACATCAATAGTGATGAAAAACATTGTTTTATTTATATTTGTTCAAGTTAAACATGTTTTTCCATCCATATCTTCATTATAATAGATTTTTTTCTTATTAACTTTTATCACAAGAATCGAAAGGCATCATTATTCATAAATGTGATCTAACAGAGATAAATGGCAAATATTTATAATATATGCTGTCTATATTGCTTGTTATTGTGATAAAGTAAACATCTGTTAAGTATTTTTAC